>PVJX010005627.1:0-83862 GCA_004027295.1 Dolichotis patagonum | reverse complement strand
CGCGCCGAGATGCAGGTCTGCACAGACTTTCGATCCAAACAGCTCAGGCCACTCTATGGTCCGGGATTTTCGGATCCCAAAGAGACAGGCTGAGATGCTGCTTTCTGGGAGACTTCCTGGGCGTCGAAGCTTTCTTTCTCTCAATAAATATATTCTTCTCTTAATCTCCATTGTTCCTAAAATTCATTCTTTGATTTTAGAGAACCTGAACTTACACTGGACGTTTAGTAGATTGGGAGTTTCATTCCTCTATATCACTATCATTTTTTCCACCAATATTATGAAAAACCTTTAGCCACCTAGACAGAAACTTTTGTTCTACAGACCAGAAAAACAAAGTGATCCCATGTATTCTTTAATCACCTGGTGAACAGGTATTATTTTATTTAAACAAATGACTGCATTTTTGGAATTAAAATTGTAAAGATGTTTCGGTTTGTATATTTATGTATGTCTGTATGCATGGAATATATGTGTGATATTTTTATCTCCTTATTGTATTACCAAATTAAATTGTCAATGAGCATCTGAATTGGCTTTAAGAGAACAAATATTTATGTAAATGAAGTAACTCAGAAAGAAGCAATTGAAATACTTTTCAGATTTACATGATAAGGACCAGAGATTCAGTTCACTGGTGCAGCACCTGCCTGGCAAGCCTGAAGTTTGGATTTCATTCCCAGTACAAGAAAAAACAATTACATGATTTTGGGAAATCTCTTGTAATTAATAATTTTTTATCTGCTTGAAACAGGCATGTCTTTGAAGTTTCTATCATTATATCTAGTGGCATCAATTTATGTCTTTTTATTTACCTCAATAATAAATGTATGACTAAATAATAAAATTTATTAGGATAAAGAATGATGTAAGATAATGAGTAGCTTATCAAGCAATCTGGAAATAGTCATTATGAAGAAAATGAATTGAGTCAAGCTATGTACAATAAAGTTTAGGTGTAAAGGCTATTCTTCCTGTACTAGGAGGTGTCAAGTTCTTACCAAGAATGGAACTTTAATGTAAAAGGAAGTCCGTACAAACTACAGTTCTCCAACTTAGTAAAAGTCTAAAAAAGTAGGGATAAAATTTTGCTTCCTGTGTAACTTAATGTTGGAGAAAAAATAAAGATATTTGAGTCCATTAATAAATATGCTGTAGTAGACCAATAGGAGAAGACAAATGATTATTGAAGTTATGATTTATAGTTTTGCAACATATGGATGGCTAATGTGGCACACAGGGCATGTTTACTAGCTTCCTGCTGTGCCCTGGAAATTAAAGTCATAATGACTTAAGAATTGTAATTGATATGTGCAGCTAAAATTACTAAAAATAATACATGGGAAAGACTCCATACACAAGTATATAGATAGATAACAAGTGCTTTTCATAAGATAAGGTAAAGATATAGAGAAGTTTGGTTTGGTGTTATTAAGAAAAAGCAAACTTTTTTTCTTAAATTAGAATGAAAATTACAAAATGGTAAGAGGAGTATATGGCAAAATTCAATGCATATGAAAGTTGTAAAAGTTTTACAGAAGATAAATCTTGTGAGAAGAACTTTTTTGTGCAGTCAAGCTCACTATGATTAGAATTGAATTATTTATGTTTTCCAAGTATTCTGAGCATTTATAGCAAAAGCATACTGCTGCAAAAATTCCTACAAGTCTAATCATATTATTGGTCTTGGTAAGAATTCTCAGACTGAAAGTGAAGAAAGTGGTTTCAGAAATCTGCTCACACAATTCAATCCCAATGTAATTCCACCTAGCTATTTGGGCAAGTTTCCATACTATGCCAACCAGTACTACGATTTTTAAAGCAAGCAATTTGAATGAATAAAGTCAACTTTCTGATTATACTGTTTTAAATGAATAAGGAGGTGCAACTGAGTTGGGAAAATAAATTTGGTGTTTAAAAAATTCATCCTATGTTGAGCTTGGTGGTGCACACCCATAATCCCAGCACTTGGGAATCTGAGAAGGCAGGGCTACAAGTTTGAGGCCAACCTGGGCTACATAGAGAGTTCAAGGACATCCTGAACTACATAGTGAGAACCTGTCACAGAAATAAAGGAATAAATAAATAAAGAAAGAAATTCAGTGTACATGGAACTCACCGACAGCAGAGTGGTCCTCCTAGAATTCCTAAAGCTACCCTAGTTAGAAAAATCTTTCATTTGACAACTCATCACAGGATAGGAAAAACAGTACAAATTATTTAAAAAAAATATTACCACTATGACTGTTCTAAGACTGCGGAAATGTTTTGTAATGAACACTAGCTTACACATTCATAATCCTAAAAAGACAATAAAAGCTTCCATCCAGTCTTTATTGTTTTCTTTCTTTACTAAATCTTCTATTTTTCTCAAAGTAGAATTCATAAGACCATAATTTGTGAGTTGATACAGCTAAGACTTATGCTTTAGCAAGAATCCACAGTGATTATTGGCAGTACCTACATGTTTTACCAATGAAAGATACCCTGAAACCCCAAAGAAGGAGTGGAAACTTACCCTTGATAAGCTAAATACCTCCACTAAAACTTTCCTACATTGACCAGATATAATGCTCTTGTATTTCCAACTGGTAGCCTAACTGACACTAGATCATCAAAATCTGTCTGAATGATGCTGCATGCAGTACACTGTACTTTCAAACAACACACACTGGAGACCTGCGATTTGCAGGAATTAGCAATTGCTTATACAGTGTCGTTGAGTTATACCTAATAGTGGCTCTTGCCCCTGGGTGTGGTTATGTGCCATTAAAACATGTGATACAGTCAACTAAGAGCAAATTTCCTCTGGTCACTATTCAGAAGTATGTAGACTTCTGGACAAGCAAGTAAAACTGACCTTTGGTCTTATGCCTTGGGGTGGCTCTTTTATCTTGCTCCCAGGGATCTCTGTTAGTTCTGTGGAAAATGCATCTGTTTTTTTCTGTACCTCACAGGCTTGGGCCTAGTTTTTTATCCTGACACATCTCTGCCTTTCACATATTTTGCTGTTACATTCTCAGAATACTTCCACTTAATCAGAGGTCAAAGCAATCAATGACTGAAATTAGTACCCATCTTGAAGTAGATGAAGATTATTGATTTTCACTTAGGAAAGCTTCCATTGGGGATTTTGGGAACTCATTCTTCACAATAGTGGGGTGTTGACTGTATAGAATTTAGAACTAATTCATAAGTGCATTAAATGGTTGTCTTTTTAGCTGATCAAATCCCTCAGAGATAGAGATAAGTAAAGCCACCCTCCAATAAATGATTGGGAACTTTCATATCCTCAAAAAAACACTTAATAGAATATCATACAGCTCTTGATTCTCCTTTTTGACCAAGTCAGGGTCTTTTGTATGATGCTACAGTACAAAGAATGTTACACTTATCTTCTTTCTGATCCAAACACTCCAGAGAATTTAATTCAAACAGTGGCTGTTGCTGCTATTTCTGTGAACTTTGCCACCAAATATACTAAGGAAGTTCCTCAAGACAATAGAGAACATGGCATGTCCGTGTGAAAATTTTAAGAACTTTGATTTCTAGATCTTGAATAGACAATTAGAAACATGGCTGTTACAAGAGTTTCTAAATTTCAGGTTTCTCTTAGTGGGTCTCCAGTTTACTGTGACTCTTTGTCACCTCATCATTAGACTGGTATAAAGATAAACATTATAGATCATAACACACTGCAGGTTACCATGGTCTGTAGTCATTATTACATACCAAGAAAATCCTCTGACCAGTGAAACTCAAATGATGCTGAATGACTTCAAATACTTTAACCCTGAACAGCTTGATTTTGAAGTTTTGATGCTCCTTGTATCATCTGTCAAAGGATAATTTGATCTCTGCTTTTCTGGTATATTACTGTGTTGCATTAGACATTATGCACATGTAGCTATTCTTTTTATATTGAATGGTCTCATTTCAGTACAAATAACAAAATGTAAAACATGAAAGTCATCTAACTAATCTGGCATTGGGAAATTGCAAATTCCGCACTGAAGTCTAACAGATTCAGTTAGTATTTGCAAAAACTTCCTGTCACCATAGTTTTGGGCAATCTCTGCAGACTTAAAGTGTGGCAATAATTGAGCAATTCTTAAACAAAACAAATGTTGCTTCAAACAGAATCCAAACTAGAATTTTGGCCACTACATGCCTCCATACGCAGTAAAATATACCTTATTTTGACAAAAGTCATTTATGACAAAGCGACAGCCAACATCTTACTAAATGGAGAAAAGCTGAAAACTTTCCTCCTAAAAGCAGGAACATGACAATGATGTCTGCTATCACTGTTGGGTCACAGTTAAAATGTAGAAACACATTCAGGAGGTGGTAAACTTACAGATGTTTCATAATCAATTAGAGGCCTCTGACCAAGTTGCTGTTCCGCTGTTTCTGCCGAACTCAATTGACCCTGACAGTGTCCACAGCCCAGCTGCAGATGAGCACTGAGTCAGAGTAGCTGCCTGTACCCTAAGGCACCCTGAACTGATTCCTGCTCATTCAGTAAAGGCCCGCTCTCCAGAACATTTCCTTATTATGGCAATGCCCTTAACTGTGCTCATTCTGTAAGATCCCCCTTGCCTGGTTCCTGGAGTGTTTCTATTGTTTCAAGCTAGCCTGTCTGTCAATACATGACTCAATGTACATAACCAATCATGTATCATTTGGTCACGTGCTTTGTACCTCCCACTTCAATTTCTTTTTTTTTTTTTTTTCATTAGTTTGAAGGTAGCAAATACAACAGAACAAGACAGAACAAAGCCAAATGAGACAATGCAGTGAAATTTGTATAGAATTTCACAGCAAGGTACCAGGATAATAGTAATAAGTACCATAGTATATCTTGTTATCTTCACAGTAGTTGTCCTGTCAATCAGGTATAGCAAAATCAAATGAAATACAGAATATTATAGAACTTATCAAAACAGAATATTGAATAGAGCAATACAGTTAATGAGAACAAAGCAAAGCAGTGATAACAATATTTGCTTTGAAAGAGATGGTAGAAGGAAATCCCCCATATTTGCTATATTGCATATGGTCAACCTCCCAAGAGATGCTCAGTCTTCTGGCTCCCATTTGCTAACAGGGAAGGATGGGATGTTTTATTGGCTGGTACGCTCACAGCTGCTTACCAGGGAGGAGAGCAAATTGCTTTCTTTCCCAGGGTGCTAAGTGTCCACTTCTATTTCTATGTAGACTAAACTCCTTCCTGACTCAGGTTGCTGTGGAGGAATTATCTTTTCAACAGCCCACTGGCATGAAAATTCAGCAGTCCACTGGTGTAAAGATTAAATGCTGCTTTCTTATCTCCTCAGTGAAAAAGAGTCTTCCTTTTGGTTTTGGTTTGGTTTGGCTTGGCTTAGGAAATTTCCCACAGCATTACCACTTTCTGTTAAATACAGTTTTCGAAATATTAACTAAAGCAATAAGACAAGAGATATAAATAAAAAGACATGGAGAGGGAAAGAAGATATTAAATTATGATTACTTGCTGATAATGATATAGTGGAATGAAATTCCCGACCTACTATGTCTGGTACAAGCTCGTGTTCTCTAAAATTGAAGAATGAATTTTAGGAACAACGGAGGTAAAGAGTAGAATATATTTATTGAGAGAAAGAAAGCTTCTGTCTGAAAAGAGACAGAAAGGTGGCCCAAGAGGGTTGCCCAGGACTCTATCTTTTCCAGGGAATTTTATAGAGGAAAACCATAGGTTCAAGGTGGGGGAAGACTGAAAACTCACAAGACAGATGGCCATAACGTAGGACATAACTATAGTTAGCCAATAAGATCAATAGTTCAGGTAAGATTGATTATATTAGGGACAAATGGGGAAGCGAGTCACATAGAAAGCAGGCATTCTTAGAGAGCAGTGACTCTTACCTAGGGGTATAAAAACTATTTAGGGTATCAAACCTCAGGATATGTGTGCATTTGTTTGGCCATTTGTCTTGAGGCCTGGTCCACGGCAGGAGCCAGGTGTCTGCACTAGCGCTATTGAGGACCTAGCCCTATTTCACTGCCTATAATAATTTTAACTAACTAACTCAGCTGCCTACAACAATAACATGATCCTCTACATAGAAGATCCAAAAAATACTTCCAAAAGACTCCTACAACTGATGTCCAGATTCAGCAGGGTAGCAGTGTACAGAGTCAAAACTCAAGCATCAATGGATTCCTGCACACTAGTAACAAAATCACTGAGAGGAAAATAAGAGAAACAATACCTTTCAAAAAGCATCTATAAACATGAAATACCTAAGAATTAACTTAATCAAGAAAGTGATAATCTCTACTATGAAAATTACAGTGCTCTGCAAAGGGAAATTTAAAAGGATACCAGAATATGGAAAGATATCACATCCTAGATAGGCAGAATCCATATAGTCAAATGACCACACTCCCACAATTGTTATGTAGATTTAATGTAATCACAATCAAAATACCAATAACATTCCTTATGAAACTGGAGAAAGCAGTTTTAAAATTCCTATGGAAGCAGAAAAGACGTAGAATAGCAAAAATAGTTTTGGTCCACAAGGACAAGGGAGGGGCATCACAATCCTTGGATTCCTGCTGCACCTAGAAGTTACAATAATTAAAAAAACCATGGTATTGGGAAAACAAACAAACTTTCTGATCAATGGAACAGAATAGAAGATATAGAAGCAACTCCAGGCATACTCAGCTATATAATTTTTGACAAAAGGGCCAAATCACTGTTCTAGAGAAAAGACAGCCTCTTTAACAAATAGTGTGAAAACTTCCAGAAGAATTAAAAACATCATGTTACAGTGACTGTTACATGTTACAGTCACCTATGTTTATAGCAGCACATTTTGTAATAGATAAATCTTGGAAACAACCCAAATGCCCATCAACAAAGGAATGAAAATGTTATACTTTTTGATAAACAATGCAGTGGTACTCAGATATAAAGAAAGATAAACTTGAGACATTTGTAGGTAAATGAATGAACTATGAGACCATACTTTTAAGTGCAATAAATTGGACACAAGTGTGTAAATGTTTCATTATTTTCCTGGTACGAGATATTGAAAGTGTAAATAAGGACCAAAGTGTATAAAAGATACATATGAATTAGGAAAACATTGTTCCAAAGAAAAGGGAATTAGGGAAAGGGGGAAGGAAAAAAAGGGAAAAGAAATAAAAGATAAAAGAAGCATAAAATGGACAAAAAACTTTGTCCATAAGGTGTGGAAATGGAATTGGAGGGGGGAAAGGGGATTGGGAAAAAAGAGGACTCCACATATACCATATAGGGGTATAAATTTCCTATGATGAATATTATCTAAATTACACCAATAAGCTCAGTAAGAATTAAAAAGGAAAACAAAACTGCTAAAGGTGGAATGCAAACCTGTATCTCTCACCATGTATTGATCTAAAATTAAAATTAGTCAAAGATCTGAACAGTAGCATAGAAACAATCCCCTGGAAGATTAAATAGAGAAAATTCTTGACAACATAGGTATAGGTGAAGAGTTTCTGAACAAAATCTGAGTTGCACAAGATATAATACTAAGAATTGACAAGTGAAATCACAACAATTAAAAAGCTTACGTAGGCTGGGAATTTAGCTCAGTGGCATAACCATCTGCCTGGCAAGTGTAAGGTCATGAGTTCAATCCCTGGTACAAAAAAAAAAGCATAAGTAAAGCAAAAGAAACCACTAATAGAGTGAAGAGACAGCTTACATAATGGAAAAAAAATTTTTTTCCAGTTAGTTCTTAGACAATGGACTAATATCTAGAATATATGAAAAAATCAAAAGAATTAGATCACCCAAATGTAAAGACCCAATTAAACCTCTCAAATAGACCCAAATAGAAACCCCTCAGATAAAGAAATGCCTACAGCCAAAAAATATGCTCAAAAATGTGTAAGCATTGCTGATAATTCAAGAAATACAAATTGAAACAATCCTGAGATTTCATCTCACTCCAGAAAGAATGTCTGCTGTCAAGATACCAACCAATAACAAATGCTGCTGAGGCTATGGGAGAAAGGAATCCTCCATGTTGATGGAATCGTAAACTGATACAGCAGCTATGGGAATCTGTATAGAGAGTCCTCAAAATGCTAGAAGTACAAATTCTATTTTACCTAGCTATTTCCCTTCTAGATATCTTACCAAAAAAGTTAACAATGTTAAACCACAGTGATATTATATATATAGCTTAGAAATATATATATAGCTTAGAAACAGCTTCTATGTCCATCAACAGATGAATGGATAAAAAAGTTGTATTTAGGGCTAGGAATTTAGCTCAGTGGCTTAAGTGCCTGCCTGGCAAGCGCAAGGTTGTGAGTTCGATCCCCAGTACCAAAAAAAAAAAAAAAAAAAAAAAAAAAAGTATTTATACACAAAGGAGTACTACTGTTTCATAAAATGAATAAATTTTGAGTTATTTGTAAGAAAATTTTTGAGATTGCAAAATAAAACACAAGTAATGTGAAAAAGAGAAAGAAGAGAAAGAAATATTATAATCCAGTATGCACAATGTATCTGAACGTGTACCTTGATTTAGTACAAGTGTCTTACATGTTTAAATGTTCTTTGTCCTGTTGGGTTTTCAATCTGTATATATGATAACTAACTGTATAAGGTCTTATAGATTAATAAATGAATCTGATGCTGGAAAAACAACAAAAAGGGAGTTGGGGGGAAATGTGCTATGTACATGTATCAATTACCTGCAGTGAACGTAATCATTATGTACTGCAAGTATGTACTAATTAAAGAAAAAAGCAAACAAAGTGTAACCTAATGTAGGTGTGCATTCTGTGCTGCTCACTTCCAGCCAAGCAGAACGGTTTAGCTGCAGCCAGTCCCAAGCTGTCAGCCTGTCCTGCCTTGCTGATAGAAGGCAATGCCTATTGCAGTATCAGGTTAGTCGCCTACCTCACTTTGTTTTTCTAGTTACAAGTACAACCGCCAAAGATTGTAGCCTGTGTGCGTGGGGGCGGGGCGGGAGGGGAGACAGCTCTGAACCATCTTTCTTCAAGTAAACTTCATGACACGGTAGATTGTCTTGGTTTTTCTTTCACGATTTTCCACGGGAAGGGTTTGATGGTGATAAATTTTGTCAGTATTTATTTCTCTGCTCTGTTCTTAGAAAGTATTTTCTTTGACTCCAAAATAGCATATGAATACACATGCAGTAATGCTATGCAATTTTACCATTAAAATAAAAAAAATTACAAATAGAAGAATAAAAATGAATGCGGCGACTCTTTAGAAGAGTGGGGTGCTGAGTACATTTTTCACAGCATTTGTGTGTGTCCTTTGACCCTCAATGCTGTTGTAAAGTGTGCAATGAAGCATGAAGGATCAGGTTTTTTTTTAATCAATTATTATTTCTTGAGTTTTATACTCATATCCTTTTATGAGTACTAGAAAGTTTTTAGCTATTATGCCTTTAAATACTACCTCTTCATCTTTAGCTTTTCTCTAAAATATGATAAGAATATTAGTATATTTGTCTTCTATGTAATGTCCATGTAATTAATCTCTTGTCTGCCATTTTTGGGTTTAATTTTTTTTCGTAACTCCTTTCAGTGTTATCTAAACTACAGAATATTTCACGCAACAAAATTATAATGTATGATATCTACTTACTTTGTATACCTTTAAATGTAATTTTGTATTTTCCTTTCCTTCTTTTTCCTTTCCCTCCAAAGGGGGGGGGAAATATATATATATATATCAGTTAAGATAGTTATACAGCTAGTTTCTCTTAGTTCATTGAAAATTTTGTGCTAATGTTGTTTGTACAATATGTCATTCCTATGTCTTGTACCCTGTGTAGCTACTCTGAAAATAATACATAATATATTAATTATTGTTACCAATTACAGTTTTGAAACTTTTATTTTTTCTGTTTTTAAAATAAAAACTGCAATTTTGCCTAATTTTCTAATCAGTTTTATCTGAGAAAATTATGTACATGATATGTACATAAATAAATATTTATCCAAGTAATTTATTTGTATGTCTATAACATGTGCATATAAATAAGATAACTTTTTATTTTTATTGATTGGTAATTTGAATTTGTATTCACTTGCATATCATATAAATAACTATTTTATATTCAAATTGTGACATTTCAGTGTTTTAAGATTTGGAGCCTAAATACATTTTTTTTTTCATTTTTTCCTCATGATTCTTGCCTGGGATATAAGGATAGTAATTTGGTTAGGTGAATAAGGCATTTGGTTAGGTACAAAATATAAGGAATCCAAGTATTCAGTAATAAAAATAAATAGTATGTCAATGCAGTTTTAAAAAGATAATATTAATTCAATATTCAATGACATAATTTATCATTTAAATAAAAAAAATCCACTCTGAAACTGCACAAGTCCACTATTTGCCTCAATTTAATCCATTAGTGACACAACTCTGCTTTACAATTTTTACAGTTGACTATAGATACTTATATTTAATTTTATTTGTTAAAATGACAAAGCAAGGTATTATTGATCTTTTAAAAAATTTTTATTTTAAAGAGGGGGTATTATTGATCTTAATCATTGTATATTTTGGTGTTTCCTTAAGTTTGGCACAAGTAAGGGCCACACTTTTGTTATACTGGCCTTCTTGTCACTGTTGTGAAATTTTTTTCTTTGTGTTTTTAGGAATATTTTTGTTATGCCACACATTTTAGTTTAGCTTAATCTATAGAAAATCTGAGTGTTCTGATTAGTAAGTGGATGCTCACTGGCATCCAGAAAGGCTTGAGTTTGTGTCTTATCTCTCTGATCATGTTAAATAGAAATACAAACCCAGGACTAATATAGGAAAATTTTATGTTAAAAATTCATCATAATTTATTAGTAGTTGTCATTTTTTAATTGGAGACATCCACAGATTATTTAATTTTCTGTTTCCAATTAGACAATGGATTTTGCTCTCTGTTCTGTTCTTTAACAGGGATGTATAAATAATTAGGCTTGAAATTTTATGAAGGGTTTTGACTTTAGTCTCATCTACGCATTTTTATCAGTCACCTCAGTGGAAGATTTATAAGGTGGACTTTCTTGTCCCTCACATTTCCTGGTTCCTGAAACAAATATTTTCCTTATAAAAATATTTTTCCCACGTATGTTAATTTTCCTAGTGTTTTAAATTCTCTCTCTCTCTCTCTCTCTCTCTCTCTCTCTGTGTGTGTGTGTGTGTGTGTGTGTGTGTGTGTGTGTGTGTGTTTGGAGGATCACATAATTTCTCCTGATCTGGGACAAGGTCCTGCAGTATAAAGGTGCTCCTCTACTTGCTCTGATAAACCCATTAGCACTCAAAGAAGCAGTCAACTGAAATGCATTCAGTCAGTCCATCTAGCCTACAGACACCATCGCTTGGCATAGCCTGCCTAAACATGCTTAAAAACCTTACGAGACTGCAGTTAAAGGAAATTATACAATAGAAATTTTATAAGAAAATGTTGGCTATCTTATGATGTAATTTATTAAATACTACACTGAAAGTGAAAAACAGAAAAGTTGCATGGGTACACTTTTGCACCAACAGCAAGTTAACTAATCTTAATTTGGAAATGTCTTCATCGATTATGTAGTTTATAGAGAACAGAAGTTTATTTCTGAGAGCCCTGGAGGAGAGAAATCTAAGACTGAGTCATTAGCAGATTCAGTATCTGGAGTGAGCCCGTTTCTTGTTTCACAGATTATACCTTATATATCCTCACATAGTAGAAGGGAAGTTGTCATTCTGGGGTTACATTTGTACAGTCATTAATTATTTATGAGACTTCTTATGAGTTAATTATTTTTCAAGAGTTCCATATTTTAATAATATCATCTTAATGGTCAAGCTTTAACATAAGAATTTAAGAGTCACACAATTGTTCAGACCACAGCAGGAAATTAATGAAAATTTATTTAATTAGAACGTAAAGGCTATTAAAATGTTTATTTGTTTGGAAAAGAAATCCTTTCTTTAAAATTAATTTTATTGGTACATTTTAGGTATACAAAATGATCATATTCATCACAGGGAATTTGTACCTATACATAATATATCTTGATTCTCCTTCTTCCCCATTCCCTCACCTCCTTTCATTCCCTCTTATCTCCTTATTTACAAGAGCTTTGTTTCTATTTTTTCCTCTTTTTCTCTTTTTTTTCTTATTGTCCCCTGCCCCCTTCCTAAGTTCCTTTCCCATTTGCACAAGTTCTTTCTATCTCACAATGTCTCTGGAAAAGAAATTCTTGTAATGTATTTCACTGTTTTTATTTTCATTGTAAGGCAGATGCCATGTGCCAGATCATGCCATAATCAAATTTAGAAGAGCTGTGTGGTGAAGGTTTTCTTCTAGCTTGACTTCTAGTATTTGACTTTAAGGTGGAGACACCTCTGGTGATTAAACCTGATTGTGACAACTTGATTAGTCTGAGAGCCATTGGGATGTATAATAAAAGCAGAAACCTGGATACTTATGAATGGTCATGGATGCATGAACCTGAGAATCAATATTGTTCCAATCCTCTCTGACACCTGTTCATCTGCTTCTCTGATGCTATGATCTATAGGTCTTGGCTCAGTCACAGCCTTCCACCATGATGTTTTTGGTTTGGAGCCCATTTACTAGGGAATCCCCGGAAACGATCAGCCACATTAAAGCTCCCTTCCTTTAAATAGCTGTGCCTTGTGGCTCAGCCACAAGGAAGCTAATGAATATAACACTTTAATGACAAATTAAAACATGTTATTTTAGAGGTCTTTCACTATTTATATAAGAATAAGAATGTGTCAGTGAAGATAGAAAATATTAGTTATTCTAAAATACTTTATACCATCATAGATTCACTTCTTACACCACTCGTCTGTTTCTCTCTTCCCTTTAGGGAGCTTTGATACCTTGTTTGTCTCTGCACACTTTACACTGTACCTTAATGAAGTTTCTTCAGCATTTTTTCTGTTAATTTTTACTCTTATTTCATGTTCATAAAACATACAGAATATACTAGTCTATTTTCATTATCACAATGAAATATCTGAGACCACTTAGCTATGAATAAAAAGAGATTACTTAGCTCAGTTTTAGAATTCTGATGACATGGCCCTGGCATGAGCTCCTGTCTTGTGAGGAGTTCATGATGATCACCATCATTAACACAGAAAAAGGAAGAAATCGTATCATAAAGTAGGTGGCCAGAGAGTGGCTGGTTGGGGTCAGACTCTGGTTTTTATAAAACAACAACAACAACAACAACAACAAGAAAAATTTCTTGCTAGAGGTAACCAGTGTCCCATAAGAAATATGTCGACACCTTCTTGAAGACAGAAATGGCCCAGGAACCCCCCACTAAACCTCACCTCTTAAAGACTCACACCATATTCTAATACCACCACTCTGGGGACCAAGCCTTTAAGACATGAACCTTCACAAGGCAAATGCTTAAACCGCATCAAAACCACAGCAGGGGAGTTATAAATAATCTCTTTTGTCTTGAATCTGTTTTCTGTATAGCAATATGACAATTGTATCACTGTTTCATTCATTCATCTGTCTCAGAATTTGGAAACAATACTCAGTACAATAGATGGTACATAAATATGTGTTACCAAATTAAATTTGATACTTATGATAATTCTACTTTGTGCCTGTGACTATTCTACAAATTTTAATTTTGAAACCTTCTAATAAAGTAGGCTTTATTACTAACTCATTTTTGAATAGAGAAATTGAAGTGTTATATACCTGCTCAAAGACCCCCAGTTATTAAGTGAGAATGACAAGACTGATGATTGCTTAGAAATTAAGCAATATAGCACTTACAATGGACAAGAGTACACATTTTATAAATGCGCTATCAGTAGATGGATTCAGTTGAAGTTGGGTAATTGGAGGCTTGCCTTTGGGGAATGTATCTCTCTCTAATACTCTTCCTCTCATCCTTTTTGGGCACCATAATTTCAGTTCCACCATGCCCTTCTGCCACACTGCTTCTGGCTTGGAACTAACTAGTCATGGACTGAATCTTCTGAAGCTGTGAGCCAGTTTGAATTTTATTTCTTAAAATTGCAAGTGTCAGCTTTGTGTCCAATCATTGGAAATGCTGACTTTAACAGAAGGTGTTAAATGTTTGATACAAAGTATAAAAAATATAAAGGTCAGTCAAGAGTAACTGGAGAAAACATGGGTTTGTATTTCCACATAAAATACAAAATATTCTTGTCAAGATGTATTTTCTCAAGGAAGTATTTAATCAGAGAATTGAAGGATATGCCTGAGATGCCAAGGATAATTGAGTTCTAAGCAGAAAAAACAATGTGCTCAATACCTGAGAGACCAGTATTTTGAAACAGCAAAGAAGTCAGTTTGTCTTAAGCAAAAGAAGAGAAGTGAACATCATTTAGACAAGTTCAGTAAAGGGAAAAGACTTACTGGAGGCATATGTGAAGGCTTTGGCTTCTATCATGAATTAAATCAGGATCCTGTGTTGGAGTTCTCCAGAAAAACAGATCTAATAGGCCATACACACACATGTATGTGTGTGCCTACACACGTGCACACATGTACACACACAAATACCCCTTGAATTACAATGAGGTTACAATTATAAACTCATAATAAATTGATAGTACTGTAAGTGGAAAATGCTTTCAATACACCTAACTTATGTATAAACCTGTAGTTAGTCTATGTATTCTAATATTCATTTCACCTGGAAACATCTTCAAAAATCAAACTCAGAATAATGTTTGACAAAAAGCCTGGGCATACTATGTGCCTAAATTAAAGCAAATTTAAACCAACACTAACTTTTTGGGTGAGGCAAAATTCTTACATACATTGTCTTTAAAAGTATGTGTCCTAGTAATGTGCCATAAATGAATTAATAGACATAAAGGGGAGTAGAGTAGAATCAGAAAGTTTTCTTCAGTGTGGTTATGCATAAGTGAAAATAATCCAGGAAAATTTATAGGCATAATGGCTGTGAAAATGGTGAGAAATGGTACAAATCTTAATACATTTAGATGACGAAGTCAAAAGATTTTGAATATGGAATGAGAAAATAACACATGAAGGGAGGATAACATCAGAGTTTTATTTAGAAAACAGAAAAGTGGCATTGATGAGTTAAGATGATTTGATTTGCTTTGGAAGGAAGTAAGCTGATTTTAGTGGAAAACAAGATTTGTATATGACACTGTAACATGAAATGTCCATTAGATATTTAAGTTATTTATTTACTGAAGCATTTGTTAACAGTAAGTTATTTTATTCTTGCAGGAATTTTATTGATTTTCATAGACATTCAAAAAAGAATTCAAATGTAAGAGTAACTATACCACGTGCTGGAAGCATGTTCTCAGAAGAGCTATAGCTGACACCTGAAAATCATGTCACATATTGGGCATCTCAGTTTGACTTCACATGGATTGGACAACCAATCTTTCCTGTGGTATGTGCCTGCACTCTGGACCAGAACATAAACCAGACACCTTTTAACAGCCCAGAACCTCTGATTTTACTGTATTTCCTAACTCATTAATAATTTTCCCTGGGCATTTTTTTGCCCACAATTCAGTTTTTCTTGCTAAAATATTTTCATAACTTATATTTTGTCTCTGCTTATTTTCTAGTCTGTGAAGAACTGGTCTTCCAATTTTTCAATCTCAAAATCATGCACCTGAAAAACTTCAAACAACTGCTCTCTTTTCCATGAACATTTCTGATGTCAAAACAAATGAATTATTCTACTAACTCTCCATCATGGATTCTAGAGGTCAGTGTA
The DNA here is from genome assembly GCA_004027295.1 of Dolichotis patagonum. Classification (NCBI taxonomy): domain Eukaryota; kingdom Metazoa; phylum Chordata; class Mammalia; order Rodentia; family Caviidae; genus Dolichotis; species Dolichotis patagonum. Next base: position 68,049 of record PVJX010005627.1, on the reverse strand, counting down.
TATTTAAAAATTTGGCTGCATAATATAGTTTGTTATTGTCTGCTTGCATTTCTGTAAGATTCTGGCATTACTGGGAATGTATATACACTGAACATTATGATTATGAATTGTATTTATTTATTCTTCAGCATTTTGTATACAATAGGTGTTTAAAGATTATATGATTAATTTATTTATTTCAATCTAATGCAAGGTATTTCAATAAAAATGGATGAAGGCATGAGAAATGAATCCTTTTTAAAATTTGAACTATTCTTTTGTATAACATTATTATATTTAAAAAATTACCCCAGAGTCTCCCTAGTGGAGGTTAGATCCCAAACTAAAAATTCTGGAATCTGTGCTAATTATAAATAATAATATGTTCTATATTTTGTTTATGTTCTATATTATGTTTATTTTTACTTTTGCAATCATTGATTGATGCATTATGGTAGAGTAGTCAGAAAAACATCACAGGTATGACATTAGCCAAGCACATAGAAAATATAGATTCATTGAGAAGTCAAGGTATTTTTAAAACTAATAAAGAATTGGATTTTATGAAGCAAAGTCCTGGGTTTTATACAATTAGTCTAAAATGAGAAAGAAAATTACTTTTACACAATGTGAAGTTTGTTTCACATTTTGTATGCTAATGACTGCCACCATATTTAGATGTGAATGTGGTTTCACAAACTTAAAGTCTGACCAAAGCAGACAGTAATTTAATGTTTACCTTATTCTTTCTATTTGCGTTATTACTGTTTATGTAACTACAGGCAATCACCATTAGGGACTAAATGAATTATTCAAAGAACCATTATATTTAAATGCGTTTCAGCAGGAAAAAATTTAATGATTGAATTATTTTAAAATGTATGATTTTTTGGGATACCACAAAGAAACTACATGTTATGCTACAATCCAAAATCATTAATTTGACAGTCTATGCACTCCTCATCCAAGTGTAGAGAAAGTAAAAAAGGATGGTGTCTAACCAGCTGAAATTAATGTCACAAAATTTGTGTTGAAAATTTGATATTCATTATTTTTTGGAACCACTTAGTCTTCAGGCTGAAACTTCTTAGTTTTATTTAGGTATTGTCCCGGCTTTGCTATTTCCTGATTCCTTATAAAATTGGAAGAATAAGTTGAAAGCAAAAAAAGACTATGAAAGAAAAAAATGACAAACATGAGTGTCAAACCCAATCCCAAAACCCAAAGCCTGGAGACTTGAATAATATTTTCCATAGAAGTCCTATCTAATAATATAAAGGTAATACAAAAAAGAAACACAATTGTATTACCATGACATACAATCTAAAACATTTCCCATTATCATTCAGAATATTTTTACAGACATAACTGTCTGTTAAACACATATATATGGCATTGAATTTAATGCTGGCAATAATTATAAACAAAAAACCTGAAATTTAAAACGTTAAAATATGTTTTGTGTTGGTTTAGACTACTTACTTGTGATACCACACTGGACTATGAATCTTCTCTGAAAAGCAGTGATCTTCTTACCTTGAAATTACCAGAGAATTGATTTAAGAGTCCCCAATTTTGTGATAGATTCCTTGCAATTCATTCAACAATGCTTCCATAAGTATAATGATTCTAGGGGAAATTATTAATTCTGCTAATAAGGAAGATAGCTATTGTGAGATTTCTAATAATCCATATTTTTCAAAGCTATAGGAAAATACTGTATTTATAAATGAATATAGGATTAGCTTTCCACTGAATAAGATAACAAGTTATGAATAAGTTCCTGTACAAATTTTAAAAAAAAGGATGATATAATCACTGAACTGGAAAATATGGGCAACATGTTGTATCTTAACTAAAAACGAACCTAAAGAGATGCTCTTACTGCTGTTTATTTCTAAAAATCATATTTTGTAGAAATTAAGACATTACTCATTTTCTTATCAATTTGCCTACCCATTTATTCTTTCATAATTTTGCAAATGTTATTATTTAATCAGTAACTGTTTTAAGCCATTCCACATGGCCAGTCTTCAACTCATTGTGAATTTTAGTACTTGTCTATCTTTAAATCTCTACATATATGGTTGCTATGCTTTATTACCTTACTAAACATAATGTGCTGGCTATGGCTCTATTTCCTAAGGGTTCTAGTTATCTGACTTCCTGTTAAGTACATTCCATGGAAGATATTGTTGAGAAATTGTTACTTGTCATTAGATAAGAAAAATGATTTCATCCATTATTTTTCCTCTATCACTGATTGCAGGGGAGAGTAGAGGCAGAGTATTTTCTGTGGGCATAAATTCTCTCAAATAAACTTAACTATGGATTCTTCTCCCTGTGGCTTATTCTGGGCCCTAAATCCTGATAAAATTTCCAAATCTATTTATTGATGATGCCTACTCATATTATGAATCCCCTAGCTTTCTGCTTTCCAAAATTTTTATTCTCAGTTTTTCTTTCACTTGAATTACCAATTTTCTGAATTAGTCTATCTATACATTCAAATGGTTTTGGTTATCTGGTTAAATTTTGATTAACACTACAATATAAATATTTTGCCTCTTTACTCTGAAATGTTTTGGATCCAGTGTGGGTAAAATGAGCAACGTTTAAGTATATTTTTCCATTTTTCCTTTGGTATAAAGAAGCTCAGACTTTGCCAACTGGGTTTCTTCCATTTCCCTTCCTTTAGGGAATTTACTTATTGCCAGACACCATTTTATCATTATAAAAAATAGATCTAGAACTATTCAGCTAGAAAAGGAAATATGATGCAAAATCCTCTTAAATCAAAGAAGTACTTATATTTACTTAGCTGTTGCATGTATAGAAAATGGATGATAGAGAAAATGAATTTTATAAAGTATTAATATGTTTTATGTCTGTAGTGTTCAGTTATGCAAAACAAACAGCACAGGGCTATTCTGAAATTAACATTTGAGGTGTAGTGTCTTTGAACGTATGTCTTACACAGGTCACTCTAGACAAACAAGAATTCTTGCTTATAGTGGAAGCAAGGATGTTTCACTGAAAAAACTTTCATCATTTTCCTGGATCCCATTACCTACCTTGTTTTGGCCTCTTATTTATTCATTTTTTTCTGTTTGTTTTTCTCTAATGGGAATAATCTTCCACTTAGAAATTCAATAATGAAATAATGTTTGATGCTACAAATATATTTAACACTGATAGAAGCAGATTACATTTCTTTTATACTGATTTTATGAGAGAGGCTGAGCTTTATGCCTCAAAATCATTATCCTACTGAATCATCAGAAGTATCCTGTGAGTCCAGCCACTTCAGCTGGGAAACTGCATCAGGGAAACTGCATACTGCGAATGCTATCCTTTTACTTATTATGCTTATAGAAAATGTCGAATTTATGGACTGTTATGAAAACAGTCAGTCGAAAGTCAATTTTCACATTTCAGTTCAGTGCAGTATAATTTGGGTGTTATTCTTTTCAAGTACATTTCTAGTAGCAAATGAATCCTTGGTCCCCAGGGTTAATGATAGTATTATTTCACAGGTGAATTCATATTCACAGTTTTCCTGCGGCAAACATTTAATTAAGAAACAAAGAGATAGAGACAGGACTTAGAAACTTGGAGAAGCCTGAATGATTATATTTAGTTATGTTATGAGAGTTTTCTCTACAGGAAAAGATTTGCTTGTTTGATTTGGTACAGTGCAAATAAAATCACAAAGTAATTTTGTATCATTTCCTTTTTATTTGTGACATGGATCAAGGTTTACAAAAAAATTCAGTAGCTTTTCTCATTTTTTCCTGATTTTTTTTACTCCTCCAATTTTTCACATCATTTTTATTGATTAAAAATAAAACTCATTAGGAAATTATTATCAATTTGAATAAGATGAAAAATGTACCTAAAACACTGATAACTTTGTGAGATTAGGTTTTGTGCTGAGCTAATGGCCTAATTATTTAGATATTTTCATAGCATATAGTTAAAATACATGATTATCTGAAATACAACTCATATTATGAAAAATGGATGCATTCTTTGTTGAAATTAAAAAGTAGCATTTTTTCAAGTTTTGTTTAAGTTTCCCATCTTATGTCTGTCTCTAGTCTTTTTTTTATTGAGTGTTTATATTTTGCCTAAGATACATATCCCTTTCCTATTTCTCTTTCGTGTCTTTATCTTTGTACCTAAATACAGCTTAACTTAAATTCTTTTGTTTGGTAAATCTGTGGCTCTGTTTCATAGTTGAGTTTTATGAGTACTTATAGTCTCAATATTTTCAGATAAAATACATTTAATTTTCAACAATCTAGAGATGCTTTAATCAATACTTAAGAACTGGGGTAACATCAAGGACTGGAAAAAATACTTGCTAAAGTATATAATTTGCACATTTACCATATGAGAAATCTAGAAGTCAATGGAGGCTCCATGGTATTTAAATGTCACGTAGAAAGGTTTTTTGAATTTTCCTAAAGTCAGTTATCAATTATTTTCTCAGGTATCAATTATTTTTATTCCATACATATTAAGATTATTTCTTCTCATTTCCCTTAAAACGTATCCCTGAATCTTGTGTAGTTGGAATTGTGTCCCAACTATGCAAGATTCACTGAAGTCCTGTAAGCTCTTCCCACATACAACAAAGATTTGGTCATCAAGGTGTATATTTATCCAGTATGTTATTTATCATAATAGGGCTAGAAAAATTGGGATGTAAAGAATTATGAAGTTCAGAACTTTATTTAAAGGGAAACACAGAGGATGACCAAGTGAAGACAAAGCATGAAACTGGAGTTATACTGCCAAAAATGTAGAATACCTGTGATTACCAACAACTGGGAAAAGCAATGTTGGTTGTCTTCTATAGGTTTTAGAGAAAATACAGCATAAGTAACACCTGATTTTGGATTTTCACCACCCAGAACTGTAAGAGATATATTTCTGCCATTTTATTCTTACTAATTTGTGGTACTTTTAACAGCAGGAATGCAAAACTAAACTCTTGAATTTGAACAGTCAGCACATGGCAATTTATTAATATAATCGTAATTTTATTAATTTTGTGCCTGAAAAATCTTTCACTTATTCCATGGATGTGACTTTGCCATTACAGGGGCACTAATAACTGCACACATCTTCAACAATTGCTATAGTTCTTTGGTCATGGATATGTATATACAAAGATTCATCTGCCGAAGCCCATAAATTACATTTTTACGTTGACCTTCATGTTCTGATTACTGCTCTACTCTAGTTTCATATCCAACTCTAAGAAAATTAGTTCTGCTGATTCCACCTGTTCCATAGGTTATTAAAGACAGCAAATTGAGTGAGAAGGAAGCAGCTCAAGAAATCCAGTCTGATAGGATTTGTACCTGAGCCATAAAGTGATAAGGTTAAAACTTAACTTAGAAGGTACATTTTAGTACTAATAACTTTCTGAAGACTGGGAAGTTACTTATACAAGATTTATTTCCCTTACTTGTTAAATGGAAAACAACAACACCATTGTTATGAAGATTAATGATGTAACATTTGATAAATGCTGGACACTTTGAGGCATACAGTAGAAAGTTATTGTCAATACAATTGTGCTTCTTTTTTTTTTCAGAAAGTACAGCAGTCTGGCATCAGGAAACATAAAGACAAAGTTTATTATTATATTTTACTTATTGCTACAATTCCTATGCATGAATTTGTCCTTGAATCTTCAATAAATGAGAAAATTAGTGTCCATAATTAGCAGCAATAAGTAAGATGATTTTGGAAATTGCCATCTATCTATGTTCATGGAAGACATTGGATACTTTCAATAATTGCTATTAGTAAAGTTTTATTAAATGCTATAATAATTAAGAAAATTTTAACTGTCTCAATTATTTATGCTATTTTTATGAATATCCATGTAATACTTTCTGAATCTGAAAACTTTACTAACTTCCTACATTAATTCTAAATTCTATTCATGAAATGAAAAATAATACAATATTGTAAATATGGATCCCTCGGAATATAAAGTAAAATTAAGATAAGGAAGCAAAGTTTCCTGAATAAACATGTATTTTAAATTTTTTCAGTGTCTAACTTAAAATAAATTGAAATACTACAGTCTATTCTCCAATATCATCAGAACGCTAAATAGGTTAACCAAAAGAAAATGCACTAGACTTAGGTGAGAGTACTAAATTGCATGTATTTAAGTAGTAAGAGCTTCATAAATAGGGTACTTGTACATAAATACAGCTAATGCTATTTTCCTGAATCAAAAATAATATTAATACTCCCCTACAAGGATAATAAATTCTAAAATTACTTGGTTGTTTTGACATATGAAAATAGTTGATAATAAATTAAACGTTTCTTCATTTTGAATATAATGGCAAACTTGATGGAATAAATCTTATAATGAAATATAGCAGATTCTCAAATGTAAATATTCAGTTATTCAACCAATATTTATTTGATACCTATTGTTGTAATAATTAGCACAAAAAGAGTAGTGAACAAATGAAATATGCCTTGACCCTTTAATGCTTAAGGTTGATACAAAGCACGATTGTCTTAGGCATATGTATACACCCATTCATCATAATCTATTATCATCTTTTGTCACTGATATCCTCATTATTCTCCTGCCCTAATCAAGATTGTTTTCCATAAAGAAGTTGCCAATTCCCAAATAAACTCTTTAACTATTGAAATTCATTTGTTATCATTTCAATTACATATATAACTTCCCTTTTCTTAGGATAAAATACCCAACAGTTACAAATTAAGAGGTAAGGTGTCAATTGTTTCATTTTATAAGGGGATTAGTTCATGATTAAATGGCTCCAAGGCAGCAGTAACAATGTGGAAGGATATGGTTGAAGAAAAATGCTTAACTCAAGGCAGAAGGAAACTGAGAGAAGGTAGATCTAGGGAAGTAGATACTCTCTTAAAAGACATGGTCCCAGTGATGCACTTCTTCTAATCAGTCCGTACCTCTTAGCAGCATGCTTAGCTATGAACTAATTCATTAGTGGGCTGTTCCATTAATACAATATAGTGGTTCTGTGGTCGAACACCCTTCCGAAAATTCCATCTTTAAGTACATGGGCCCTTTGAGAAACATTTTAGATCTAAACCATAGCCTTGTTCTACTGTCCTTATAAGACTCATGTCCATGGATCTCAGCAGTGCTAAAAAATTTAAGTCCAAATCTCCACTGAGACTTAAAGGGAAACTTTTAGTGGTAACCTGCTGAAAAACTAAAAAGAAAAGCTAATATTCATTGCACAGAATAAACACTTCCTTTCCTAATGGAGGAATAGAGGAGATAGAAAGAAGGAATCAGATAAAATCAATATCAAAACCCAACAGAGGATGAAAATTAAATCTTGTAGGTCCATATCCACCACCCATAGATTGTCATGAACACTTGTGAATGACAAAAAAGCCTTGGGAGCCTTGTCCCTATTGTCATGTTTACAGCCCAAATGACTTCTATCTTGGTCTGCCTCCACTCACTATGGTTTTCTCTGCCCATAATCTATACTTTTGTTATGTCCGGTAGCCTGGGATCTCTACTATATCTTCAGCTTCATTGTCAGAGTTCCACAGTCATCCTCTTAGGGAGGTATTAATGGGTCACCCACATTTTACTTTGAAATCTGAATGGAAGCCTCTCTGATCCCACAACTCTTAACATTCTGCATGCTTGAGAAGCCATCACCATGTGTATGATGCCAAGGTGTGTCACTACCTCAAGCAGTAGTTTGGTTCTTTGGGACCATGACTACATAAGCCTATAAGGGTCTGGATGGATGAACTTGGGAAAATCATTCCCTAAGTGGTTCTTAATGGTTCTTAATAAATAGGGAAGTCTGATACTCTCTTTCCAGAGCAAACTCTTCCAAAAGCATTTATCCTTTTATACCTTTGAGCCTGTGGTGTGTAGGATCTGGACATTTCCTATGATGCCATCAAGTAGTTTTTTCTGGTGTCCTAATACAAATTAACTTCCTTTTAGTGGTATTAAATTTTCAAGAATCACTTTCTTTTGCCCAGATTTAAATATATAATTCCCTGGCTCCAAAATAATTTTTTCTTGTTCCTTTGTTAATTTTTATTAATATTTGTTTGCAGTACATAATGATTACATTATTATGGTGAGTTGGTACATGAATATATGGCTTCTTAATTGTTTTTTGCTCTTTGCCCTTTGCTACTACTTCCCTTTACAAATATGCCTAAAAGAAGCCCGGGTACATACACCACAGCCTGAACATTTGTCTGTTAGAAATACACTCCACCAGATTAATTAGTCCATAATCTCAGTCTCAGTCCTCTGCAATGCCTGATGACATGCAAAAATGTAGTCAGATTTCCTGCCATAGTGTAATAAATATGGTCTCTATTCCAAGTGCTAATTGAGACTTGGTTCTCAATGAAAACCTCCTAAGCCTGGCTTTATTGCTTACTTTTCTATCAACATCCTGTTCTTTTGAACTCTTCCTATAGTCACCAATTGTTATGAATTAAAACTGGTGGTCAACTTAACACCAGCTGGATTAAATCACCATAGTGCTGAGCATAGATGTTCTACCTGAGGAAAGTTGCCAGCATAAGTAGAGACATGGAGAAGGAGAAACTAGGTGTTGTGAGCTCTCCCACATGATGCTGTTTGAGCCTTTAGTTCTCCTGGAGGAGCTCATCATGACTAACTTCCCCTGTGTGAGTTAGACCGTTGTCCTTGGAGGAGCTCAGGACCTTGCTTGTGAGAGTGGCTGTGGTTCACTTTTGTGGAGCTCTGGTCTTTACATTGAGCACCGCTCCCTGGCTCCAGAGGGGAAGACGTGTGCCATTTAATCTCCAGGACTGGCTTCCTGGCATGCACTCGACTGTACTGATTGTCAGAGTAGCGTGGGACCTCTGTGTTGCTGAGGATGGCTGTGGTGTTTTTCAGGACATCCCTGGTCTTTATTATGAGTTTGACTTCTCAGCTCCAGGACAGAACCCTCAAACTACTAGCAACCTCCTTCAGCCCAGTGGCATGAACTTTTTGGCTTCTACCACTGACCTTTGGGTCTTCCCAGCACAGATCCATAAAACAGACTGGTGTGAGTCTTTCTTGTGGGCTCTAGACCTCCAGTTGGACTCATGGGAGGCATTGTCATGGATTCTAGATTTTCATCTGGACTCATATAGGACATTGCTGTGGGATTCAGGCCCTTGGTGGAATATTCTATGTCTTTGGTGTTGCAGATAGATTTCCTGCACTTTATTGTGTTAACTCTGGGTGACCATCATAAAATAATATTATAAATTCCATGTACTGATTCTAATTGTTCTCTGCACAACCCCTGACTACACCACCAGTCAAGATCTGTTTACAGCAATCTTGGACTTCTCTAGCCTGGATCTTGAAAATGTCCCAAATTCCTCCTGAAAATGTTTCTGAATTACATAGTCAAGTACAATCAGAACAAAAATTCCACTTCTGTTCTTAGTTTTCTATATTAGTTACTTTCTTGACATTGGGACAAAATATCTTATAGCTGCAGTTTAAAAGATGAGAGGTTTGTTTTCAGTGTGTGTTATGCTGGTTCTGAGACAGAAACTGCATGATATGAAAGCATGACAGAGGACAGTCATGCACCTTGTGACATCCAGTCAGCAGCAAGGGACAAGAAGATCCAAAAAGGAAGAGGTGCCCTCCTAAGTCATGCCTCCATTGACAGCCTTCTTCTGATCGAGTGATACCTCGTCAACAGACCTATCCACCAATGAGCATAATGTCCCCATGATCCAATCATCTTCCAATAACTTTATCTCTGAGTATATGAAGTTATTTTTGGAGGAAGAGAATTACATATCTGCTGTGGTTTGTGTCTAGATGTTGCTGAAAAGCCTCATGTGGCCATGGGTCAGGGCAGGTCTTTCAAAGGCAACTGAGTCTAGTGTTTGTGATTGATTTGTTCTCTAGCACTGGGATTGACAATGTGAGTGCTGCACCCACCAAGGGTGGGGGAGTCAGCATACAATATAAGGGAGGGAAAGTGACTTGCTCCTTTCTTTTTATCCTTTTGCCTTTTTACTCTTGTCACTTGGGGTTGCCATAAACGGCTGTCCCTTATCCACGCCAGCCTTCTTGGAGCCAGCTGAGTATGGACTGAGACTTTGAAAAACTGTTAGCTAAATAAACATTTCCTTCATTTTGGGTGTTGGGTATTTGTTCCAACAACAAGAGAAAAGTAACAAAGACAAGATCTAAACTGTAACACTGATATAGTGAGATAATCTGAAAATCTAGAAATTAAACAAACCCCAGGAGCTTAACTAAAGATTCAAAAAAATGTACAGTCTCCAGAAAAATGGAAGATAGCTGGGATAAAAAGAAAAGGTCTTTATTAAATATACTGAAAAAAGACCATCCTCATAAGCCTCAATATTAAGGAAATTCAGTACATAATGATGTGCTTATTAAAATATGCAATAATTGATAGTTATAAAATACAGGTTATGATTAAATAATATAAATTTCTAATATGTACCTTAATTTTAATTTTATGAGTCTTTGTGATTTATCTTCTAAAATGTATATTTCATTGAAATAAAGAGGCAAAAGTTAATATATTTTCTAATGAGTGTTTTCTTTACCACGTTGGAAGAATCATCCCTCAACACTACTACTGCCATCAAGGAAATGACTCAACAACTCATTCTGTAAATGTAAAGCATCAGAAGTCCACTGCTTTATTTATGTTGATGGATGTTCCCTACTGATTGTCTTTGAAAATTAAAAACAAATTACTAGTGATTTGTATTTTCAACCTATCTCCTGTCTAAGAAACTGAGATTTCATTATTTTTCACTTTAATTTTATAACAATGATTAAAAAAAATCTCTTGTCATGCTAACCAGTGCCCCATACTGTTATAAATAAATGTTTTTAAAATATTTCATTCACTTTTATAAATAATTCTATATACAAAACCGACCATACATTGATAGCAATATGTCTACAATGAAGAAAACTTTCAAACTTAGAAATCATTGCTGCTATTTTTTTTTACAGAAATAATATTTGATTAGAAAGAAGGCATGGAGTTTTGCAACTTCAAAACTGAAAAGTCAGATATTTACAGTGCATTTACTTGGGAAATAAATGCAAGTGAAAACTGTGAACTCCACTAACCACTCTCAATATTTCCTTCTTGCCGCCTATTCTATTTTGTAATGCATCAAATTATCTCTTGGGTAAAGTGTCCATTTAAATGATTGCTATGTTTTAAACAATTTTGAAAATGTGATGGGATGACCAAGCTGCATGCTGTCCAGGTGTGCCAGGCTGATTCTGATGGCCTAAGTGACCTCACTGGGAGGGAGAATCACCATAGGGAATAGTACTAATCATAGGAGGTCAAGCTTGAAGTCACTTTTCTTTTTTCCTTTTTTCAGTTAAGGAGGACTGATCTATCTGGAATTCTGCACAAATGCTTTCTTTTGTTAAAAAAAAAGCTGAGATATATTCTACATAATTCATTAAATATAATGTGTAATTGGGATTTTCTTCAATTTTTTGAATTCATCAGATTTTACAAAGCATTCAAAAGTAAAACAATGAATTTCTCTATCAAAATTAAAATAGTTACTTCTTTAAAGGGATGACTTGGGCTGAGACCCTACCCAATGGTTGAGATTTTAGTTTTGAATCTCATTTTGAAAGACATCTGTCCCTATATCTGAAAAGGATACAGATGGTTGGGTTGTTATTGAAATATGACAAAATAATACCTAGACTCATTGTAGCTATAATATTTAAGCATCGCAATTCCTTAATTTATGAATTTTATGAGCATCTATTCTTTTAAGTAGTCATCATTGTAACTATTCTTGATGAAATAAATTCTATGAACCTTTAATGAAATATGAGTCAAATCATGGCTTTTGAGTTGCTTATATGTTATTATGATCATTAAGACACTCCTATTTTTAATATACAGTCAACATGTTTTTAAATCTTGATTTCTTCTTCTGCATGATGTCATATTATAGTAGAGGTTTTGGCACTTTGCAGCAACAGAGATAAGGTACTTGATCTATGAAACAAAGTCTATTTCCTCTTATAATCATGAGCTCTTACATTTGTTGTGACAGAGAAAAGGGAAAATGAAAGATGCAAATTGTTCATTAACATACAAGATGAGGTACAGGTAACTCCTCTAGGTGATCATGCAGACTGTAGTTAACACTGCATAGTAATCTTTGCTCTGCATGGGATAAATGTTCAAATGCCAACCACATATATGGATAGTTCAGTAGGATTTAACAAGTAACCTCTCTTTCAATTTTCCTAGTTTTTGTACTTTAGTTCTATTAAGCCTAACTCCTACATTTGCCCACCTTTTTCCAAAAAAGTTACTGTCCAATTTTATTCTTTATGACTTTTTTTCTGATGATGTTTCTTGCCTCATTCCTTCTTTGTAAGGTTTGCACTAGCCTGGCCTAAGCCCAGATAACTACTTTCAGGTATAGTTATTCAGTTAACCTAACAAGAGCCCAGGCTGCTTCATGGTCTGCTCTATCAGTCTGAGGATGTCTCTCCACTTGTTTTAGGTTGTTCAAATAGTGTTATATATATCATTATATGTGCTGACTAAATGAATACACAATCTAAAAGTCAAATAGTGATCTTTAATATTTGGAAGTCCAACTGATTCTTATAAGATATTCTTCTAAAGCAGTCCCAGATTACCTCCCTGTCTAGAATACTGAATCTCCTGAAAGCTTCCTTATCAATCTTCTTATTGTATGTATGAATAAGAATATGTCTCCATCATTAACTGATAGATTGTACCCAATCAAAATAGATCACCCAAAAGTGTGATCTACTGACATAGTGGTCCTCAAGAATACGCTCTTTTTAGAAGTAAAAGTTTACTGTGAAATTATTGTTTGAACAATAACAATGTGGAAAGAGTTGCTATAGTTGTTGATAAAATAGTGTAAAATATTCTCCCCTAATGGCGTGAAACATCCTATGCTTAAAGGTAAAGTAGATGAAGGTGAAGTTAGGGGAGTAGAGGATTTGAGAAGATTTCATGGTGATATTACTGATGATACTAGGTTAGTAAAAGCCTTAGTAGAAGATTGAGAAAAGGATTAAGTAAGATAAAGGAGTAAAGCACAAAGCTTTTGGATGAACATTTGGGGGTTTTCAGACATATGAAGACACAAGTGTAAAGCTCTCAAGATAGGTTTGGCAACTTGTTCAGGAATATTAACATAATGTGAAAATACTTCTTCTTGTTTATTTTCAAATGTTTTCCTCATCTCAAGTGCAAGTACTTAATAGTTATTACTCTACAATATTAATAACATATTAATGCTATACTTTTATAGCATTGGCATATTCAGGCTGAAATAACAAAATGCTACAGGCTGTGTGGCTTGAAGAAAAAATGTATCTTTTACATGTATGCAAGCTAAGGAACCTCCAGATGATGGTGGCACCTGTTTCAGTATCTGAGGAGTTGCTTCTTCTGAATTGCAGGTAATGGTGTAGAATCCTCAAATAACAGAAAAAAGTCATAATCCTCAAATGACAGGAATTTTTTTTCATTTTTCATTTCTTATATCTCTTCCTAAAAAACCAGTAGTGCCCCTCAGATTATTCCAGCCTCCTGACCCAATCACATTCTAAAGTCCTAACTTATAAAGAACATCATATTGTGGGTCAAGGCTTTAATATGTGCATCTGGAGAAACACAAACATTCATCCTACACACACATAAAACATGGTGAAACTATGAGGGGTGATTAAACCTTTGGTAAATGTTCAAACTAAAAAGAACTCATAGTAAAAGACTTATCTGGAAACTGACAAATGCCTTTGCCTTTTTTCCACAGTCAAAAACTGAACGTTTGCACTTATTTGTCTCTTGCTCAAATCTGCCATTAAAATGCCTTTAATTGGAGGGATCTAGGAAGATGGTGGATCAATAAGCAGCAAAATAAAATGCCTCTCTGAAAGAAACAGTCCAGATGCTGGAATGTTGCACTCTGGAGAAGACCAGATGGATGGAGATGGAGCCTCTCAACCCAGAAAGAAACTAAAGTGAAAAAAAAAAAAAAGAAAAGAAGAAAAGAAAAGAAAAAAAAGAAGAAAAGAAAAAAGAAAAGAAAAGAAAAGAAAAGAAAAGAAAAGAAAAGAAAAGAAAAGAAAAGAAGAAAAGAAAAACTTGCACAGAAGATGATAGCCAGATGCGCTCTCACTAGAGCTGGTCCCGCTGTGTGTGAAATGCCACTGGAATTCAAAGACACATAGTCATTGTGAAGTTGAGAGTTGGCAAGCCCAAGGACCTAAGCAGGAGGATGTGGTCATGATGGGGAGTGGCAGAGCAGAGAACTGCACGGGCTCACCGTGAGTGTGGGGGACTCAGTCCTCCCACAAGGGTGGGTGATTGGCTGGGCACCATTTTGGAGTTGGGCAGGATAAGCTCAGAACCAGAACTGTAGCTGGCTTCATTCAGCCACTCCTAGTGCAGAGCAGATTGATGAGAATTGCTTGGACTGAGTCCTGCCCTGTGCGTGATCCAATAGCCAAGGATGAGGTTTCCCAAAAGCTATCCCTAACCGGCCCCATCTGCATGGCACACACTAAAGTGGTGAAGACTCCCAGTGGTTGACCAGATAAGAAGGGAGGGGTCAGTGTGCCCTGCCCCTGCTGGTACTCCAATGGAAACCAGCAGACTGGGGAGAGAAGCAATTCCTAGCCAGCACGCTTCAGAGTAATTATAACCAGTACAGAAAGTGCTGGGGACTCCACTATACACTTGTCTGGAGGAACATAACAAGAGGAAAAAAACAAAAGACAGTCTCCATTCTTGGAACCCAACCCAACCCAAGCAGTACTGGCTCTGGAGAGGTAAACACAGAAGCAATCAGGAATTGCATACCTACAGTTTTTGAAGAAGCAGCATCTGAAATAAAGAAATATCTTCGTGAAATTATAAAAGAACTTAAAACAGAAATATTAATATAAGGAAAATATAAGAAAAATAATGAAAGAGATGCTAAGCACCTCTCAAGAAGACATAGATGGAAGAAAAGAAGAGCATAGAAAAAGGAGGAAAACCTTCAATGAAGAATATAAAAAAAATTTAGAACATATGAAACAGATTCAAAGAAATTACCAGGAAATTAAAAACTCTAATGAAAACTGGCAAAACTGCTCAAAAGAAACCTAAGATAGACTATCAAACCTTGAATACAGGTTTGCAACTTGTGATCCTGAAAGGAAAGATCTTTTAAAAATGACAAGGAAACATGAAGTAACAATACAAAGGCTAGAAGATGACAAAAGGATCTATAACTTAAGAATAAAAAATGTGAAAAAGCAGGGGTAAACACAAATGAAATATAAAGACTATTTACAGAAATAATTAAAGAAAATTTCCCAATAATAGGAAAAGGAAATGATATTCAGATATATGAGGAATACAGAACTCCAGCCAGCTATAACCAAAATAGATCCACACCCAGATAGATAAAAATTAAGATCCCAGAACTTCAATACAAGAACAGAATGACAGACTTCTCAACACAAACCATCAAATCAAGAAGAGCTTGGAGTGAAGTATTCCAAGCCCTGAAAGAAAATAACCTCCAATCCAGATTGATGTACCCTGCAAAACTCTCTCAAAATTAATGGAGAAACAAGATGCTTCCATGACAAAGAGGAACTGGGGGAGTTTATGACCACACAACCAACTCTACAAAAAATACTAAAGGACATTCTAGAGAGAGGAAAAAGACCATAGTTTTAGGAGTAGCAGCAAAGTGGGCTCACTCAGTGGGGAAGACATTGGAATGAAGAGGAAAAGCAGACAATCAATGACAGAAAAATAGCATGGCAGAGATGAGCAGAGAAGGTTGGTCATAATCACTAACATGGATGGCCTTGTACACTAATAAAAAGAAACACAGGCAGAGTGGATCAGGAGATAGGGTCCATCAAGATACTCTATAAAAGAAATATAATTAACCTGAAAGAGGGTTTATGGACTGAAAGTCAAAGATGAGAAAATAATGCTCTCTGAGACAGGGAACCAGAAAAAAGTGTGGGTAACGCACCCTTTAGCTGCAGATTGGTTGGAAAGACATAACATTTTTGTAGAGTGGAGAACTACTCAGCTATAAGGAAGGAAAAGATTGAGGCTCTTGTAGGTAAATGGATACAACTTGAGACCAAGCTCAGGGGTAAAAAGGTTCAGAGCCACCTAGGTAAATAGTGGTTGCCTCCCTATTCTAAAAACTAAAGGAGTTAGTGGGATACAAAATGTACAGTGCACCCTGTGAAAGTGAAAGGGGAAGAACTGTCTAAAAAGGGAGGGCAGAGGACATTGTTAATCTTGTATCATGATTTGAAACCCATTTTTTTTCATCATTCTGTTTAGTTTGGTTATATTCTGTTCCAGTTTGTCTACTTGTACTAGATTTGATGGCAGGGACAGCTATACCAAAGATAGCAGGACATACTATGGTAACCATTTTTGATTTCCTATTAACTTAATTTGAAGCCCTGTATTGCTTTCACTGTCTTGTATTGACTGATTTTATTTGAATCTGGCTTTTTTTGTCACTGTCTTGTCAGACTGATTTTATTCAAATCTGTTATGTTTGATAGTATTAAGTCTGAGAGTATAGCCAACTAATCTGAAGCCAATAAGATTCACTATGATATCCATTCTGGTTTGACTATTATATTCTTTTGAAGTCCTATAATATCTCCAATGTTTTGCTTTTATTGATTTTGTTCCATACTGCTATGTTCAATATTATTAAGCCTGATGATATGGGCAATTCTATTGAAGATAACAACAGACATCATAGTAACCACTGTAGATCACCTTGTATTTTGGTTTTAAGTCATGTACTATGTGCATCCTTTTGTTTTGACTTACCCCATTTCATTTTCTCTCATTTGGTTTTATTCTTTCCAAAATAAAATGCCTTGAATGGATACAAAAGACATGTTTAGACTCTCAGGCATTTCCCTAGTAACCAATCACCTTTCCAGTACAATCTTTTTGCTTTCTATTTTAATATTCTCTTGCATTTATGATATTGAAAGACATCCCAGTCTCTTTTTCCCCAGGAACTGATTCACAAGCATTCCAATTGCTCCAATTGCACATCAAGTGTCATCATGGTCACTGTAGCTTCAAGATATATTTTACCATTTTGCATATTTCTTTAGCACTTTTTTTGCAGTTTAAAGCAAAATTTCTCATTCATGTGTTGTTCATGATCCATGATAAGGCATACTTTAAAATATACCTTCTCTCAACCACAAATCATTGTCCAGTTATACTGGAAAATGTCCAGTTGTCCAGTTGTACTGATCAAATTGAAATTTGGCTGACTGTTACTTAAATTCAGTGAGCTGGCTCTCATGTTCAAGCTCATATGAGCTTTCAGTTGGAAGACACAGCAGCAGCATTCCTCATATTTTTTATCACACCTCATACTTCAGCAGATTTTTGCAGTAATTATAATTAATACCAAACCACAATCTCTAACAAACTTTCTTTATGTAGGAGCTCACAATTTAAGACAAATTTTACTTTTTACTGCTTGCCATGCAATAGATATCAATAAATGTCCACTAAATGAATGAATCAAAATCATTATTGATAACTGGAAAATTGATTTTGTGATGATAAGAAACCAAAGCATTTCTCCCTTCAAGTTTCTACAACTGAACATGCTTTTAATTCATTGTTCATTGCCATATACCTAATAATCTATCCCAATAAATGCTCCAAAAATAGCCAGCTTCTATTCAGGGAATGCTACTTTTCAGACATTATGTAATTTTATCCTAGGACAATTGTGGTTTTGGATAAGAAGAGAAGAAAATAAGTTAAACAAAATTTTTGCTGAAGTTCTCAATAGTATAAGAATAAAAATAATGTTTAAGTGTGTCTTGAGTTTATTGTGGATAAACTAAGCACTTACTCAAAAAACTGGAAAAGACAGATAACAAAAAAATCAAGTGTTCTAAAAATGTGCTAAACATAATCAGTTCGAATCACAGAGAGGTAAGAGAACTGATTCTTCCTTCTGCTGTTTTTATCCATCCAATTTCAAATCTTGGGAATGGAAAGGCAATAGACAGCAGCTCTAATTTGGCTTTGCCATTAACTAGTTATGCAACTTAAAAGTCTTTCTGAGGCTTGCTCATTGGGAAAATGGTGATAATGACCTCTATATGCATCATAAATGAATGTGAAGAGTAATTTTAAAAATGCGAAGTATATATTAGCAAACAAATATTAAAAATTCAACAATAAGCAGGGAACACGACTTTTAAACAGGAACAAATGCAGAATTCAAAAATCAGATCTGCTCACTCTCAGGGCAGCAATTGAGCCATTACACACGATGACATCTCTGTAGTTTCCAAGGAGGTTCACAGTAATTTCTTGGTGTCGTGCACATATCTATTTTTTGTCTTCTTTCTGTTCTTTATTTTTCCTGTGTCTTTTACAGTGGAGCGAGGAAAATAGCTGCAAATAGGTGTTCCATTAAGAGACCAAGACTGTTTACTGCTGTGTCTGGAAAGTATGCTCTCTTGTTTTTAATATCTTGTGAAAAAAACATTCAGTAGCCTATTCCCCCAAGCAGTTTCAATTTATCTAAATTCCTGTGGGACATTTTAAGGTGAAAACTTCACTACTGTGTGCTTCCTTTAAAAGAGAGTAGTGAAAAGCAGAGAGTAGTTTTTTTTTTTTTTTAACCATCCTTACTTGTTAAGACACCTGTGGAGAAATAATTCTCACCATCCTTGGCTCTAGCTATAGTTTTTACAAATACAACAATTGAAAGTGGTTTATTTTGTCCTCTCTTCACCATAGGGAGTTAAATTCTGAGGACACAGTAAGTATTTACAGATTGTGGTAAAGTAGGGTGGAAATGGGGCAGACAACACCTTCTGTCACTTACCAATTGCCCTCCAGTCCAGAATTGCAGAAAGATGAAATATCAGTATTTCATTATTAGGGACCTGGCCTAGATGCCCAATTTCTCAAATGAGTGTATGGTGAAGGCTTAAGTAAGTGAAACAAGTGATATGATTTTAGGGTGCCAGGAGGATCAAAACCCTCTGCAGAGTTCAAGACTCTGGGGGCTAAGACAAGGAATGTCTCTGGGTGTTTATTTAGCATTCAAACAAGGAAGGAGTTAGTGTGGAAAATGCAGGAAAGCTGAGCAGGACCCTAGGAGAGGTTCAAGGACCCCTTCAAGTCACACATTATGTTAGTTTAGGAGAACTATCCTAGGAGAAAGTCTCCAGGTAACTTTTGCTACAGGTGAGAAATGCCTGCAGCTGTGATCTCTATCTTACTGATTTGTGTTGGAGCCAGGGGTCCTCAGCTGTGGTTTATCTTGTCCTTTGAGGTGTGTCTCAGTTCTCAGTTCTGCCATGCTCTGGTCATACCACTGCCTAGTATGTATATTCAGCTTCAACAGTTCCAACATTTCATATCGTGCATTTTAGTAGCAAAATTCCAGGAAAATGGCTTGATAATTATTTTAATATGAAAACTATCAAACTAAAATATCAAAAAGATTCCTGCTTCTTTTTATAGTTTGTAAACTCTTAAAAGAGAATAAAAACTTAAAATTCTTGCATCTTAAAGATGTTGACTTTCACAGTACAATAGTTTTTACATTACAAATATTTTTGTTAGTTGGTACTTAAGTAGTCCTTAGTAAAAAAACAAGAAGTGAGTGTTTTATTAGAATAAGTTCATTTTATAAATTCAAATTTAGATCATATGTGCATTAAATGTCATGCTATGAAAATAATGAGCCTGTTTTGATAAGTATACATTAGTATCAGATATTACAGGTGATAGCTATACTTTTATAATGGTTTTATTATACAATTTATTTCTTCTTTTCTTCAGTGTCACAATACTGAAAAACATGAGTCCACACAAAAAAATTGAAGCAACTGCAAGTAATTTTCAATCAACTTTAAAAAACTTCATTAGAATGTTGATTTAAACAATATTCTTATCATTAATGATCAGGAAAATAATATAAAATATGTAAAGCTGATAAACAAACACAAAATTCATATTGCAATCTTATTAGCAAAGACTAAAGAAATATTTTGTTATTTTTAACTAACAATCCAGTAGTTCTATCATATAACTTTGAGTTAACTGGCATGTAGTTAAATAAGTGTTCATGCCTCAGAAACAGCTTCTGAGGACAAGTTTACAGAAATGGATATCAGATAAAAATATAAGTCTTTCTTTCTAAATTACTTTTTTATAGGAAATTACATGGGTAGAGATATCAGAAAAATTTATCTGAAAGTCAACATCATAATTTTTGTGGCACAAGTAAATATTTGTAAAACGTTTGCATTTCATATCTGTTGGTGTTGAAGAATCTTTTCTAAACTTCTCAATTTTATACTTTTAGAAACATTTAAAAATTAAAGCATGAATGAGATTTGTAGGACCCCTGCAGTACATAGTTGGAAATCTTTGCATCAGTTAAGTGTTCTCGTCTGGTAGTGATAGGTTGGCAGACGGAGGGGGAGTAACATCAAGTAAATTTTAATAACTTGGACAAGAATTGAGATTCTCTTTCCTTTACTTCAGTTTCATTAAAATATGTTTACTATGTCTTGTCTTAATCCAATGGTTTTCCTCTAGCAGTGTTTTGACCCTTCCGGGAAATATATGGAGACACTTTTCACTGTTAACAATAGCAAAGGTACAATGCTACTCTTCTCTGGTAAAAAAGATTTCTGGGATACAATGAAACATCATGCAACGCACGGGACAACCCTCACAACCAGTGTCCAAATGTCACTGACTACAATTCTGAGAAACTTTGGGTTAGAGCATTAGCATTAAGTCAAAAATATCTAATTTTAATACTTTCTCAATTCATGTAACTAGGAGTTAAAAATAAACTTCAAATACATTACATGTGATACCTAAATGTCTTGAAGTGGCAGAAATTACATATGTCACAGATATTTCAAAGTTTTTAAGTGTGTTTGGAATAATTTCTGTATCACTGTGAAGTTTAATGATAATGCTGTGGTTGGAGAGACAGAACAATAACATGTAATCACCCCATCCTTATATAATATTTGCCATTTTTCACAATTACTGATTACAGGGTTTCCAGGAACTCTACTCTGAATCAAGGTCACGAGCCTCCATGTATGCTGCTATTTTATTTCCACAGAGGTTGTGATTTAGATGTGTTATATCAATAACAAAGTTTACTCTGCTTGTTCCCACTGTCAAAGATTATCTATATCATTTGAATATGATCTTACTTGACATAGGATTTCATAGGCCATTTCTTGCAGGGCACTATTTTTTACTAATTATATCTCTGAAAATCACCTTTATTTTCATAGATAGTAGGGCCATTATTCCTTTCAAGATGGTGCAGCACCACAAACACACCACAAAAACAGTATTATAGGATGATTTGTATCATACATAATTACAAAGCCTCATAAATGCATATGCCATGTTTCCCTTAATAGTAACTTATAAGAGAGGTTTTTCAGTGATCACAAAGCTGTGGAGTGCTGCAAGTCGAAATTCACGAGTTAATGGCTTGCCCTTTTCTGACAGCTCACCAGATTTTCACACTATAACTAGCACTTTGCCTCATTCAACAACTGAACTGTTGACAAGGGCACTTAAGCTAGTCAGAATGGCAAAAAATATCAAGTGTATCAGAAGCTCGTGGATAAGGAAGGAAAGCAACAAAATTAAAGAACACACTGAAGTAAAGAACTCTTGACTTTCTGTATTGCTAGCATGAAATATTATCCCAAGTTTTTCTCTGTTAGTTAGGCTACCTATGAAAGACAGAATAGATTTCCCTTATAAGTATACATTTTATTTAGCTGATGTCTTGGTTGTTTTTTCCTCATTGTGGAGACAAAATGCCCAAAACCCAAAGTTAAAGGAGGAAAAGTTTCTTTATCTCACAGTTTGTACAGGTTTCAGTCCATAATTGACTGACTGCAAGGCAAAGTGGCTCAGAGCAGAGAGGCAACCATACATGAAGGCAGAATACAGCAGAAACTATGAGAGAGAGACAGAGACAGAGAGAGAGAAGAGAGACAGAGAGAATGAGAGACAGAGAAAGAGAGACAGAGACAGAGAGACAGAGACAGAGAGATACAGAGACATGAGACAGAGAGACAAAGACAGAGAGAAACAGAGACAGAGAGACAGAAACAGAGTCAGAGAGACAGAGACAGAGAAGAGAGAGTGAGAGACAGAGACAGAGGGAGACAGAGACAGAGAGAGACAGAGAGACTCTTTCTGTCTCTTATGTTGGATCCAGACAGCTGGGATTATGACTGTGGCAATCCAGTAAGTGGATTGAGCCAGCAATCATCTGTCCTTAATCCCAGCACTCTTAATCCCAGAATTGTGCTACAAATCAATCACACACTCTAGATTCAGCCACCTCTGAAAAAACTCTGTAACCACACGAAGCTTTGTGGCTTTGGGAGAAAGGCATCTAGACACAAACCATAACAGGAGGAAAATATGCTATTTAATACCAAATATTATTTTACACGAAAGATCTGAAATCTTACATTCACAATTTTCATACTACAGTGACTTCATTTACTGACTGGCTTTGTTCAAAATATTCTAGATGAAGATTTTTATTGTGTGACACCATCATTAAGAATGTTAGAGGCAGGTAAGATTGAGAAGGTCAAATGCATTAACACAAACAAGTGACGTATTTAAAGTTACAAGTATTACTATCATAGAGTACCTTCCATAGCAGTATCTAAGGATTTTTAAACCTTGTCTGAAAAAGCAAAGAAATGGATATAAATGAAGGCAATATAAATAAAATTTATTATATTCAATTTTTAAAAATGAACTAAAGAAAATATAAATCTAGTTCATACTTTGAATCATTCAAGGACTAAAGAGTTACTCTTACATCTTAGTTTCCACCTCCATAGATTCGATCCATCATAGATTAAAAGTATTTCAAAATAATTTCTAAGTACTCAAGATGTTCAGGTCTATTTTTCTTGTCAACATTCAATAAGCAATACAACGTAGCAGTTATGTTCATAGCACTTACATTGTATTAGGTTTTTTTAAATGATCTAAAGACTAAAGTATATGAAAGGATTTATATGGATTATGTGCAGAACACATGCAATTTTATATAAAAAACTTTACTATTCATGGATATTTTTGGTCTTCTCTGTGGTTTTCCTAGAATTGATAGATTGAAATAATGAGAGATGACTATATTTTATTTGCAATTATAGAGCATATTTAAAGTTACCATAAAATTAACATGCAAGTTATAGGAAGATTTTATAAGAATAAATTCCTTTCAGTGCATATTTAGAAAATCCATGAAAGTAAGACATTCTTATTCTACCACTATTTTCTAAGCCAGGTACATTGTCCTCTGTTCTTTAAACTTTGCTGCATTTGTAAGTATAGCTTATTATATAAAGTTAATGTACAAAAGTATACCCTGAGCCAAGCATCAATTTCAATATTTTTGGAGATGGTTCACCTAAATAGTTTTGTATTTATCTTCAATTCAGTAAATAATTACTGAGCTTTACACTGTACCTACCACAAAGCAAGGGGCTGTAAAGATATATTGTAAATAAGAGTGGCCTAGGCCCTGTCTTTGTAAACTCTCCCTTCTAAGTGGGAAGGCTGGTGTTGGACTCCTGCTTATGATATATTCAGTATTAAGAAATAAGTTAAAAGGGTAAATTGCTTTTCCTTAGGGTTAAAAGATAGAACAGATAGGGGACTGAAGAGCGTATTGATATAAAACACAACAGGTGGGAAAGGCTAGAGCCAAGAGTGCATATGGCACCCATTTAAGAAGTGAAGTGACTTCAGTATGCCAGTGACAAACATATGGTGAATTTATGGTGAAGTAAGAGGGGTCAATGGGAACTAAACTAAAATAGTCAATTGTCCATCAAACACTATGTCATGGATTTTTCATTTTTATATCTTTCCTAATATAAACCTGTGTCTACTTACTGTTATTTATTCATTCAAATCTCTTTATTGAAAATTTGTTTCCCATGTATTGAGTTAGATACTGTTAGTACAAAAGACATTGCTTAATCTATGTCCTAATAGAATGTACTGTCTAGTGGTAAGAAAATAACAAATCTAGCAATTATAATGAAAGACGTCGTGTCAGTATCATGAAGGGTGTGTGAAAGCCTTGGAATAGCAAGGAAGGTTTAGTAAGAGAGAACAGCTTGACAGTGTGGAAGGCTGAGACTAAAGGAGTATCTCACTTAATGGTAGGGTTGGTGAGAGATGATATGAGGTTGTGACTAAGAGTCAAAAAGAGTCCCTTGGCAATATATTTCATTTAAATCTAATAATAAAAGCAAAAAAAAAAAAAGACAGTGAAGGTTTTCAAAAGCTGAGTCTGAAGATCTTGCATTGCAGTTTATTTTTTAAAAATCTAATTGTAAAGGAAATGGGAAGACACTGAAGGGGTTTTCAGAAGATTGACAATACTCTGAAATCATATGTAAAAAAGGGCTGCCTGGAAGCCACGTGGAGGTGAGGGCAGCCATTAAGGTCTGAGGCAGGAGACCAGAAAGAAAGAGGCTTTTGCAGTATTGTAAGCCAGAATGCCTTTGATCTGATGTGTTCTATCCTTGTGGAGAAAAGTAGAAAAGTTAAGGTAAGACTTGGTTAATTGTAACACTCCAAGTATATTCATATAAACGCAGATGTAGATACAGAGACAGAGATATACAGATACCAGTACCGATACTGCTATAGATATAAAGATAAATATGCATTAGGTTTTCCTCAAAGAATTTCTAGTGAAAAACATGTGCTCAACTCAGTTCCAGTCTCCACATACACTCAAACACTCATGCATGCACTGTATACACACATCAGCTCACAGCATCAGACCCGTATGTATGCAAACCACTTACGACAATATGTTACAATCTCAGATGAATAGCCTTGTGAAGTTTATGAGTAGGTAGTATTTACATACACTTGCACTGTATCAGTTCTGGAGCATGAAAATGGCTGCGTGCCCAGACGGCTTAAATCGATCAATATGCAGCATAACATACTAGCTAAAAGGCATATATATTAGAGACAGATTGTGTTCAATCTCCTTTGATCCACTTTACTCTTTGTGCCACTGGGGTGGTTAATTTTATGAGCCAACTTAACTGAGCTTTGGGGGAGATATTTGTGAAAATTATGATGTTTATTGGTGTTTACTTTGACATTAACATGAATGGAATAAAAAAAGAATAAAAAAGAAAAAAAGAATGAATGGAGTAACAAAAGTACACTGACCTCTCTAAAGTAGGTGGGCCTTACTTAACAAGGTAAAGGTCTGAAAAATTAAAAGTTAACAACTTCAATTTCCTTTCTGTTCCAAAAAGGGAGAATTCTTGTTACCTAAACTCTTTGGAACTGAGTGATTGGCTTTTTTCTTGTCTTTGGAATTCATCGGAAACACTGGCTGACTAACCTGGTCTCCAGCTTGCCGGATCACTGCAGATCCCCCAGCCTGCTGGGCTTCATCATCGTGTCATTCACGTGTTTGTGATAAATCTTTGGCTATGTCCCATTCATTCATTTTGACTGGAGATCATTGACTGATACATTTTAGCAAGTAAACATCTATGCTTTAATTTCATTACAATGCAAAATTTTAAAAACCATAGATTTGCCAATACTGGTGACTATGAAGATTTAATTAATGAATTGGATACCTAACAATGTCTTTGTTATTACTTCACTGATGCTAGCTTTCATGAATATTGGATTTATGGGTCTATCAACAAAATAAAAAAAAATGGAGGTGAACATTTAAACTGCAATTTAAAAAAATTAACAGCTAAGTGGTAGATTGCCTACCTTGTAAGTACAAGGCCCTGGGTTTGATCCCTGTAATTATAAATAAATAAATTTGACAATTATTTAAAAATAATTATTTCATTTCACTTGTGTTTTTAACAATGTCATTATTACTAAAATATATTTCTGTAAATGTAGTTTATTTTCTTTTTCAAAGAAAGTAAAGCGTTCCTTTGGTATCAAATAATATATAAACTATAAATTAATATCCCTAAGCCAAGATACTTGATGGTCACTCAGTTGAAGGACCTTTTAATCTCAGTGCCTCATGAAATGGAAGGAATTAAAAATTTTCATTGTGAGCAAGCAGATTTTGTAGCATCTTTTAAATTAGCTCCATTACCCTTTCATTGGTAAGTGACTAGATTCTCACTTTGCACTGATTACAATAATCTCAAAACTTAAAAAGAAATAATTTTTAGATAATTGCTGAAAAGTATTTTCTAAGCAGCTATAACCATATATTAAACCAGTGACTCTGTATTGCCTTGTATGGTTAAAGGATGTGTTTTATATTACATGCTAAATATGTGGTTAAATTCAAGCTATAAAGACAAGTCATTCATCCGGAGTAATACAGGTGGAATCAAAATACTGCCATATATATCTTCATAAATAAGAGGAAGTAGGGCTTTTAGAGAGTGAAGAGGAGGAGATGAGTGTAAATTTGGAAGCAAAGGTTTGAGTAACACAGCCACCAAACAAGAAGCGCTTGTAGCAACAGAAGCTGGAAGGTAAAGGACTGGCCTGCTGCTACCCTGACCGTCCTGAGGCCAGATTTGCGGCCTTTACTGAGTGGAAAAATAATTTTTTTAAAGACATCTAGCTTGTGCTAATTTGTTACACAACCTCAGGAAACTAATACACTGGCCTTTATTGGTATTCAGTCTTGATAACTTTATAGATAAATTAGTGTGAGTCCAAATGGAATTTAACTTTACATTGGACAGAAGCAGATTTTACTTTTTTTTTTTTTTTGTACTGGGGATTGAACTCACGACTCGCGCTTGCCAGGCAGGCGCTTAAGCCACTGAGCTAAATCCCCGGCTCAGATTTTACTTTTGGTGGGAACTATGCACACAAGTATTGTTATGGCTTTAATCATATGCAAAATTTATCTTTGAAAAATATCATATTCTAAACTGATAATATTTAATAATCAATTTTCAGTGGCTTTCATTCTTTTGTTGGATAGCTGCAATTACAAGAAAAACACCATTTAAATTACTGTCAAAGTGCTGGAAATGTACACATATACCATAAACAGCGCAACCTCTGATACGAAGTTAGATATCAGGAAAAAAATTCTACAGCAGGACATTTGGGGAAGTCATAGCACTGAGTTCAAGGACTGTGAATTGGAGAAGGTTCAGGAGAAAGCCAGTTTTGTTTCCAGTTCTGTTACATCAGATTTCGACTCAAATTCTCTTAAAAATACAATTTTACTTTTTATGTAAGCTTTGCTTTATTATTATATAATAATTGTTCTCTCTACAACTAAACACCTTAAAATGACTGATGATTACTAATTAAAATTGATAGCGACTGATTTAGAAAAAAAAGAATGATTCTTGAATAGAATTACTTTTAAGTTGTATCATATAATTAATATATTGCTAAACGAGAATAAGTTTACCATTAAATTTCTTAATACACGATTCTTGAAATGTACTGTTGGAAAATATGACAATATCATTTTAAATATCAAAGTAAAATTTGGCAGAAAATAAAAAATGATACGTAATTCAGGTTTTTAAAAAATTTGGTATAATACTTAGTAGAAAAAATTCTTTTAAAAAGCATAAAATATTTTTAGTAATACAATACTGTATTAAAATCTGAATTTCTATTAGATAATAAAGTGTGTGGCTATTTCCAGAATGCTGTTATCTTTTTGTCATGTAAATGAGCTGAAAGATAAATGCTTAAAATATTCATAACCAAAGTATATAAAGTGAAAAACTGTAGGAATATCTATACTTATTTTAAGTAAGGGAATCTGTATTGCAACTGTGAAACTTAAGAAAAAAATAATATAAAGCACCAACAAAATAAAACCTTTTATGAATAAAATTTCTCCATTTATGAAATAGTACAATTTTTATCTTAGTGGATATGAAAGAAAGAATGATTACATGATGATTTAAGAATCTGTTCTGTGGTGACTAAATCAGATAGAAGCCTGTCTCCACCAAATCACGGGTATAACTCTGCATGAATAAGACTAAATGAAAACAAGTACATACTTTCATTCGTCTATTCTAATACAGGTTAATTGTAGAACATCCTTAAATGTTAGATATGATGCTGTTAACTTTTCTTACAGAACTTATGGTCCATTTAGTACGCTCATATAATTAATTAACACTACATCAATTTGGGAAGACTAAGAAGACAAGAAAGCTAAATCTTCCAGAGGATAAAGTAGGATGAGTATTATTCACTGTATTAATACGCTAAGATATCAATGTGTATTGTTCAGGTTGGGACTGGAAGACAACGTCTGAAGAGCTTTAAACATGGGTTTCAGAGTCAGATTTCTGGTTTTTAATCCCGCTTCCTTTAGCTGTATGATTTTTCCTAAAACAAACTTCAGACTGTTAGGATTATTTTACCTGTAAAGAGAAATAATAGTACCACTGATTTCATAGCATTACCTAGGAGATTGCACATTGCAATGGATATGAAACATAGCTTGCTGGGTTCCTGTTCTTGGGTGGCTTCACGAGAAATCCAATTCTCAGGATTCAGCATGAAGGAAATTCTTTCAGGATGAATAGTATGGGAAAACTGGAAACAACATACTAGTTAAAAAAGAGGCTTGGTCTACTGCTCTTCTGTGAGTTGGTGTTTTATCCACCATCAGCTAGTTACCAGGGCCTGGCAGCTCCTGGGGCCTGGGTAGTATGGGCAAGATCTCCACATGACACCAACCACCAATGGGCTGATAGCTGAGAGGTTACTGGCAACATACCCAAAAGGGGGATGAAAATTTTCAGGGAGGTTCTTGGAGTTTTGGTGCCTACCTGAGTTTAGGATTCAATGTAATCAGCATTTTAGTGTTGGCAATTGATATTTTATTCTCAGTCTAAGTGAATTTCAGTGATAAAAAGTTAAACCACACACAGAGGTACAGAAGTAATATAGCTATGACAATATCAGTACCCAGTATTGTTCAAAGCAAGGACTGGAAATTTGGATCCACAAAGACTCAATAATTACAGAACCAAGACTGTGTACCAAGGAAATAAAAAATGTGCATATGTTTGACACTGAGAGAATTATAGTAGAAGTAGAAAAAAGTTAAACATCCACAAGTGGAAAATAAACAAATAACATATTATTTACTGGAGTATGATATAGTCATACAGTAGAATACTCATTGACCATTTAAGTAACATTATTAACAAATATTGACATAATGAAAAATGGGGAAAATTAGGTTCCAAAGCTTATGAGCTGTGTCATATGGTAGATACATAGAAAATTATTCTAATATTTCAATGTCAGTTTTCTCTACAAGTTACCATTTCAAAAATGTATTTTCTTTGTTTTATTTATGTTTTACATTATTGACTTCATTATTAAACAGTTAATTAAGATAATTTTAAAAAGTATATATATGTGAAATAAGAATAAGTGTATTCCCATTCAGTAAAAATAATGTGTACTAGATATTATACTACAATATAAAAAGGAAATAATATAAAACCAACACTCATAAAACCCAGTATTGTAACTTTTCTCATCACAAGTAGAAAATGAATGTGATAAAACGTGAATGAAAATTTCAGGGAACCCTTTAATTTGGTCCAGAGGTAACTTGAGCTGGTAGAAGGTGTGGTTGTGCCTGCTGAGAGGCAGTGTCGTATGAGAGTTAGGGTTCAGCCTTTGCAGCAATGTTTCTTGTTCCAGAGCCAGGTACTTCGGAAACTAAACACAATGTATAGATCTTCTTAACTGGCCCAGAATACACACAGGCCAACATTCTACTGTTTGTAAAGCAACGTGGGTTAGAGCCTAAGAACTCTCACTTCCAGTGCTTGTACAGGGTATGGTATTATTTTACGGTTTTTTAAAATTAAACTATCTTTATTCTGCAAATAGTTTTTCAATACACATTCAACTTTGCATTCATATCTATTAATTATGTTGTTAATTTCAGCAGCTCTGAAGAAAATGAGTGTTTACGGTATATCTAGTGAATGCTAACTAATTCTCTGAGCTCTGGAATATCTGAATATTTTACAAATGAGGCACAGGCAAAGGGGAGAACAAGGCCTGGAGGGAGAATGGGGGTCATCTCCAACATCTTCCTTTCAGGACCTGGCTCTCATCAATCCTCAACTTCCCTAGTTTCTGTGGTTTGAGCAACAGACAGGACGTATTTCATTCAGCACTCCCTCAAATGTCTACTGACAAGGGAAACTTCCTTTCATCTTTCAATTTAAATGGAAATCTGTTTCTTCTGCATTCCATTTCTGTTTCATTCTTCTCCCTAGATGTATCATAATCATTTTAGGGGATGGAGAGTAAGACTTGTATCTAAATTCCATAATGCTGAGAATATTTGTGATTTATCAAGTTTATTGGTACAATTTAGATATACATGATGATCATATCCATCATAGGGAATTTGTACCTGTATATGATATATTTTGATTCATCTTTTCTCCCCTCACTACCCTTCTCTCCATTCAACCCCTCTTCCACTTCTTATTTACAAAGTGTTGTTTCCATTTTATCCTTCTTTCATCTTTTTAAAAATTTCCCTCCCTTCAGTTCCCTCTACTCCTTTCCTACCTCCTATTCTCTTGAACAAAATCTTGGAAATGCCCCAAACGTCCTTCAACAGAGGAACAGATAAAAAGATATTATTGGTTTTCTTTATGCAATGGAGAATTACTCAGCCATAAATAAGAGACATTTCTAGGTAAATGGATATACTTTGAGATCATACTCTTACATGAAATAAATAAGACACATATGGTAAATATTACCTTATTTCTCTGCTGTGAGAAACCAAATGTGTAAAGAAGAAGCAAAGTGTATAATAGGTACTGTGAAATATTTGTAAATTTGGTGTAGTGCTGTATCTCTAGAAGACATAATAGTACATTACATAACATATAATAGTACAGTGAATATGGACTGAAAAATACAAGAATGAGTTGGGAAGAAATTGTTTAAAAGAAAAGACCAACTATGATTGGGGAGGGGGGAAAAGGAGGAAAAGGAAAAAACCCCATTTCTATACAAACTAGTTAAGATATATAGCTCATTTCTCTTTGTTGAAAAGAAAGGTTTGTGCTAATATTATCTGGACAGTACTACATGCCTGTATCTTACATTCTGAATGACTGCTGAGAAGACAACAATATGCAATGTATTAATTACTGTAACTCTCCTACTAATTTGTTTTGAAATTATGTTTTACTGTTTTATATTCTTTTCTTTTTTTTCTTTCTAAAATCACACCTGAAGGAAGAGAGCAATAGTTAAGTCATTTAAATGCTGTAGTGAAGAGACAACTTTCAAAATTTGTATCCAGTAACAATTATTGATTATAGATTTCAATGTCTTTCTAAAGAAATAATCACTTAAATAATATTTATCAGACAGCTATTATACTTTAGAAAGTATTTTAATTTTTAAGAATGCAAGAAAAGTTAGTGTCTGTCCTCACAGTGATGACAATCCAGCTTGTTTTCCTGCATTGTGATCATATCTTTACTCTTTCTAAAGAGAAACTGAGATTGGAAATGAAGTAAACATTTTACAGACATCATTACCAAGAAAATCTGCTTTCTATTTGCTCTTGACAATAATTACTGTCAGAAATATGTTGGATGCAGACAACTTTTACTGCCATTTATTCGTAGGAATTAAAGAATAATATTTACTGACTGTCCAAACTGCACAATACAAAAGAAAACAATGGTATTATGCTTATTCTATTACTGTTTAAAAGTACCTAAAAATCTGAAAATTTTTCCTTTATATTTCATATGCTAGAGTGCAAAATTTTACTAATAATTATATATATATATATATATATATATATATATATAATGTATCATTATTTTGGAGTAAAAATAAAATGCAGAATTTTAGTGAAATATTCATATTAACGAAGTGAACATTTCAAACACAACATTAAAAATTATCATTTTAGTGAGTAATATTTGCATATACTTAGCATAATAGCTTAATTTTAAAATGTCTTGCATTTTTCACCCCATTTAACAATTTTTCATATGTTTAAAGGGCAGTGTGGTGAATTAATGTGAGGATATTTGCATTATCTCCTAAATAACACTTGCATTGTGAAGCAGAGGGAAAGAGCCAAGGCCTCCAAAGCTTCTGTGTACCTCTATTAATCATTCGATTATGTATCTTTTCATGAACTTGCTACATTGCTCTTGTATACCTGTAGGAAATGACTACTACCAAGATGCACAGTGCATTCTTGCTGCCAAAAATAAAATAGATGAAGCTTCTTAAAATACTTTATAAAGTAAATTTTAGTAACTCTGCCAAAAATTCAAGAAAACTATGCATTCTTAAGAATATACTATAGTTAAATTTTAATATACTTAATAAGATATATGTATTCCATTATATTGCACATATATATTTGTATGTAGATATTTTCTAGGGTTCTTGAGTTAAAACCATCTTAGAAAATATGTGTTATCAACTTTAAATTGAAAGGATGATGGTAAGACAATGAATGTTTAAAATTTTTATATTGAAAATGACATATATATATAGATAGACACAATTTTAGCAATATAAAGGAAACAAAGTTATTATAAATGATAGTATAGAATATTACTGTATATCTAGAATCTGAATAAAATTGTTGTACACCACCAATAATGTAAAGATATCACGGGGCAAATGAAACTGTCATTTAAAGCAAAAACATCTGAGATAACTAAATAATTCCAGAAAATGAGGAGCCGTAACAAGTCATCTGATGCATCAGCAGATCATATGTACACACACACTGAGTGTTACAGGAATTCACATAACTGATAGCCATTTCCTGTAACTCCAATGAAGATTTCAATCTAATTTACAAAACCAGTGCATAGCCTATAGTGGTAAAGTACTGACATATAGTTGACTAACAGATGAATTTTAAAAATTTAATGTCAGCTTGTCTTTAAGCAGAGGGTTAAAACCTGCACATTTTATGATATAGTGATAGTAACAATTCTACACTTAAATGTTTTGCCTAATATTAAGTGAGAAATAATGGATGTAACATACCTGGCATAGAGGCTACAAAGGTTGAGCACTTCTTAAGTTACTACTGGTTTAATCCATTGTATGGAAAAGGGTCCCATTTTTTATTCTATGAGTGGAAAAACACTGAGGCACGTGACTTACACTGATCCCCACACCCACCTCGGATTAATATGCTGCAGTTGCATACAATAGTACCTTTATTGATAATATAGCATTTGTTGACTGTTTTTCATTTTCCATCTCAACTGTCACTCCCTACTGATATGTCATTGACTATTTCCAAAATATTGCACTCAAATATTTGTTTCAAGGTCTTCTAAGATAGGCTAGAAATATAGCTTTAATAAATGGCATATAGCTTGATAAGTTGGCTTCCATAGTACTAAAGATATTCTTGAATACCAGATAATGGAATACAAGTGTCTTTAGGAGAAGTTATCTCTAGAGTTTGAGTGCTGGATAGAAAGAAAATATAAAAGATGAAAAAGAACACTTGTACTAAAGAAAAAAAACAGAAGGATTTATAGCAATAGAGTAAAAGCATGGTAATAAGTATTCAAACCAGAGTGAAAGTAGCAAGAATAAAAGGAAAGAAAGATAAGAAGAAAAGACAGCTATTAGAAAATAATCAAGAGGGCATTTATAAACTGAATAAACCAAATCATAGTGTATGTCTTTTACAATCACATAAAAGATCAGAAGAACCCTCTCTTACAATTCTTTATAAAAGATATCATGACTTCTTATTTATATTTAAGCAAAAATGAGAACATTCATTACTTAGAAAGTGGAGTCAGGAAGAAAACAACATGCAATTTTTCAAAATTACATAAGTAGTGGGGGAAATTAATGGGTATAGAGCTTGTCAGTCACATGTATTCACTTACAAGAAACCATTTTACCTTTATCCTGAGACATGGTTTGAGCATTTTAAGTCTTCCATTGCATGTTAACTAGAACTTGTTTGTTCCTTTCATCAAACATTCTGGTCATGTTGGTTCCAGGTTTACGTCTGGCCTGCATATCTGATGTTGGCACAAGAGGAACTCATCTTTAGAAAACAAAGAAGTACATGTTTATTATGTAACACGACAGCAGGGATACAGTGAGTGCCCTTAATGCTCTCAAAACAACTAAAATTTAATCACCAAAAGGTAGCAACTTATCCCTTTGTGTTTTCATTTTTCACTTTATTATTTTAAAAATGATTGTCTAGCCTAAATATTCATGTCATCAACTGCTGGTATGGGGGAAAAATGACGCAGAAAGAGTGGCCCAAATTCCATCCTAGAGCATCTTAAAACTAAGGAGATAATCAGAAGCCAAACTGTAGGATTCTGTAACAATAAATAACTGCAATGGAGTAAGACAAACAGGGCAAAAGGCATCAGAGAAAAAGTTCTGTTTCAAGACAGAGACACAAAATTTGCTAGAGCTTTATGAGACAAAAACTAGACAGCAGATGAGGAGTATGAGAAGTAATACCTCAAAACCTCCTTATGCTATGACACTAAGAGACTTCCCAGTGTGTGGAGAAGAGATTTCTGGGTTCTGCCCTTCTCTGAATGACAAGAAAAGACTAAATTTGCCCCTTTCTAGAGCAATGTTGTTGAGCTCCTACTCCCAAGCAAGAAAAACTTATGTCACTTACACAGGAAACAGCATCAAAACACCTTTCTGTCAGCTGATAAAATAGGAAAGAAGGGAGTATGACCAAGATGGATAAAAAGAAAGAATGATTTAAAAAGAAAGAAGAAAGAATGTTGAGGGATGAAAGACAACAAGAAAGAACATTCAATACTACTCGTTGACAAATCATGGAAAGGAAGGTGTAGTAATTATCACAATTTAAGTAT
Source organism: Dolichotis patagonum (assembly GCA_004027295.1). NCBI lineage: Eukaryota > Metazoa > Chordata > Mammalia > Rodentia > Caviidae > Dolichotis > Dolichotis patagonum. Next base: position 32,993 of record PVJX010005627.1, on the reverse strand, counting down.
CTGTGAGAAAACTAAGGTCTGAAGTATAAACTCATTGTGGCTTCTTATCCATGAGTTCATTCATTAGTGCATAATTTAGTGTTTATAATATCAGATTTTGTGCTACATGTCAAAACAAAGAAGTAAATAGCAGAAGAACTCTACTCTTGAACTACCTGCACGTCCAGACCCCGACTCAGACTTACACTGTTACGAATATGACCTCACTGATGTTTGTTGCCTGTTCATACACTGGAAAAATGTTACTACAACTATCATCAGTTTATGCCGAGAATTGCTAGATCTAAAAGCATTATGTAGGGCTGGGGCTATAGCTCAGGGCATGAGTGCCCGTCTGGCAAGTGCAAGGTCCTGAGTTAGATTTCCAGTACAAAAAACAGTGAAAGCATTATTTAGACATCAAATTAAAAACTGGAAGCAATTAACTTCTTCATTATATGCAGGACTTGCATTTATACTCACAAAAAAAGAATTCATGGTCATTGGTGAGTGTGTAAAGTTGACAAGTTACATTTTTTCTTGCTTTGTACTTCTCTAGAATTCCAGAAATTCATAGCGTCTCTGACCAAAAGTATGGCCTTTATGAATAGTTAAGACACAAGGGATAAAACATATTAAACAAAATGAAAGCAAAACATTAGTGCCCTATAAGTGACTTGGAAATAGCACTCATGCATAGTAAACAAAAGAAAATTTTAAAAAATGGAAGAGTTATAAAAATAAACAGGTTTGCCTGTCTTCAAAGAGAATTGAGATTCTTAGAATTTATCCAAACATGACATATAACTCAAGAATATCCCATGTAATGTTCAGCAATCTAGAAATATTTTCACTAGAAATATTTACTAAGCTGGTAATGTGTTTTAGAGGATATTATCAAAATATTGACACAATGGATTTATTTGGTATCTTTTGAGATGATACCCATTAGTCTTAAAACTTGGTATTCATCTCAGAATGAATTTTTAAATTTCAAGATTAGAGTAATAGTTAACCTGAGAGACACATAGCATTGTTCTGCTTTCACCACTACTTTGTTCATTAATGATTTTGCCTGGACTCTTCTCCTTGAATGAATGTCTTTCTAGTCATCAAGATATATCCCAAATTTAAACACCTTTCGCCTTACTTTGAAACTTTTCCTTTTCTACTGTTCTAAATACTTTACATTTACTCATTTTTATAATTTTTAACAGTAAATGTTTTGGAAAGATTAGTCTGAAGTAGCGTGGAATATTGATTAGACTAGAGTGGTGTTTTGGTTAAGTGTGGAGTAACACTGAAAGAAGTGATTGAAGATTCCAGAAGTTTCCAAATGAGAAATTATGGTAGTCCTGAAACCAATATGATGAAATGATATACTGAAGGTGAACACAGAAGAAAATTTGTCTTACTTTATAGTTAGATTTCTCAATTGTGAGACAAAATACCTGACACCCTAAGGTAAAGGAGGAAATGTTTATTTTTGCTAATGGTTGGTAGAGATTTCTTTTCATAGTTGGCTGGCTCCAAGGCAGGGTAGCATGACAGAGGAGTTTATAGAGAGCAGAAGGCAGGAAAACAACAAAGTAGCAAAGCAATATGTGACCCACCAGTCACTTTCTTTCTGTCCCTTATATCCTATCCAAACTACCTACCCTTAGGACGGGTAACTCATACTCAGGATGAAGCACCATTTATCCCAACATCACACCATGAATCAATCCCAGCATGACATCCTGATCCTAGCATCATAAACTCTAGATCTAGGGACCTTCAAAAAGCCCCACCTATGACCACACGAGGCTTTGGAGGGACATCTAGATGTAAACCATAACAACCTATAGTAAGCAAATACAAAATAGACCAAAGTAAAACCAAACAACTAAATTTTAAAAAATCAGAAAGGCAAAAAAAAAAAAAGACAAGCATACAAAAAATCTGCATGCTTTACAGAAAAAATAAAGTGAAGTAATTCAGGTGAATAAATACATAACTTATGATACACTTGGGAAGCATTTTAGAGTAAAAGTTGACACTGTTAGTCATTAAATCAGACAAATAAGATGATAGTTAGAAAACATTGGAAGATTAAAATTTTTTGATAGTGGGAATTGAACTCAGGACCTGGGCAGGCATTATATTCCCAGCCCCCAAAATGAAATAGATAATCTCCAATCTGGGTATTCTACAGTGTATCTGGAAACTTTAGGAAATGAAATGATTTAAGGATAGTTCTATCTCATTAATATTTCTCTAGGTAGATTGATGGATTAGCTTGATAAAGATTCAAATACAAAGTATCGAACAGTTTTTCTAAGATTTTATGAAAATTGAGCAGATGAAAGCACTGATCCTCTTTTTGCTGTATCTGCTACAGATGAAATCAACAAAGCAGACTTCATAAAGTCATCTCCAGATCCTGACTTTCATCTACTAGAAGATACAAATCTGCTGTAAATTCACTCTCTAGTGGACTGATCAGAATCAAGTCTTCAACCCTGCACTTTTACCATCCAAATTTATATCTTCAATTTCAGTCTCTCTAACAAATTCAAGACATATTATCCTATCATCTACTCAACATTAGCTCTTCGTTGTCTAAGAAAGCACTATCCAGTAGAAGCATAACACAAGCCAAATATGCAATTAAAATTTTTGGTAGACATTAAAAATTAATGTTAAACATGCGAGCCTGTTTATCTCATTATATTATTCCTCAGCTTTGAGGTATAAGCAACAAAAGTTTTATATATCGAAGGTGTACATGAAGTTTTGATATATATTAAAATATAGCAAGGTATGATTCCTAAATTCAGTTAATGTATCCATCACCAGCAGAGTTTAATTTAAATAATACAATATTTAAATCAATGTATCTGACCTACTATAATTTTAATTTGTAATGAATATAGTCATTTACATATTTTAGTCCTTTTTTATAATACGTGTATAATCCATTATGTGCTATATGTCATTCATGCTTAAAACACATCTCAAATAGAATGCTGTATTTCCATTAAGTTACTGGGTCAGCATTTGGAATTCATAAAATTTACAGTTAAAAAGGTAGGTTTATCAACCAAGTTAACACAAACATATATAAATGTTTTGCAATAACTAATCTGAGTAGCAGTTTTAAAATTTAGATTTAAATTTATTAAGTTAAAACAAATGAAAAATGAGGGTTTTTTCTATCTCTATTTCAAATACTAGAGGTCACCATTAAAATGAGATAGATTAAGGATGACAAGTATCTTGCCCGTAGTTATTGTTTGTCCTACTCTTCATCTGCTCCTTCTCTGGATTTTCCCATTGCTATACCTCTTACTGCATTTTGCTTTTGTACCAAACACACACACGTTAATGCCGGGCCTGACTCCATTCTTTCTTCACACCTCACTTCCAACAACCAGGCAATCATATATGTAAATTTAAAACTTCCCTCACCACCACCTCCACTAATAAACCTGAGGCATCCTCTCCCATCTTAACTAATTCTTTTAAAAATTTTAATAGTTGTCACATTTTTAGAATAATTCAAACAATCCTTTTAATCAGAACGTGTCACTTCATTTCCAATGTTCTTCAATTTTTCATCACCTACTAAGAAATGCAGTAAAATACAAAATCGAACAGTCTGTGTTCCTTGTCCCCCACTGTTCAGTAATTTTCTTAGTCACTCCCTCATTTCTGGGACACAATACTGGACACCCAAAATTTAAAGGAGGAAAGGTGTATTGTGGCTCACAATTTGCAGAGGTTTCAGTTCATAGCTCTCAGATACTAAGGCAGCGTGACATAGCAGAGGTGTACAGCAGATGAAAAATCCTTTCCTGGTATGGGACAGAAAGCATAGAGGGAGATCAAAGCAGGAGAGGGGGAGAGGGTGTCACCAATGACCCACCTCCTCCAACCAGCAACCACAATTAGCAACCACATATAACTATAAAGTTATCACTAAACTAATCTACCCACAAGATCCAATCACCTTACAAAAGTCCGCCGGGTGAGGCTTTGGAACACATTTAGTCATAAAGCATAAAAGTCAATCACCATGTCCCCTTTACTCCAAATAGGTGACACTTCTCTTCATTCCTTAAAAACAGTATACCTATCCATCACTTTGCCATCGTAGTGTTTGGACATGAGCTGCTGAAGTAAGCATACTTCATGGCCATCCTCAAAGTCTTCCCCACATATTTGCATGTCTAGTTCTCTTATGTCTGTGAAATGTTACTTGACACCTTTAAATGAGATACCCTCATTATCTGCCATGTACTCATTTCTGTCAATGAATTTCCCTCTTTTTCTCTCTTCTTTCTTTCTTTCTTTCTTTCTTTCTTTCTTTCTTTCTTTCTTTCTTCTTTCTTTCTTTCTTTCTTTCTTTCTTTCTTTCTTTCTCTTTCTTTCTTCTTTCTTTCTTTCTTTCTTTCTTTCTTTCTTTCTTTCTTTCTTTTCTTCTTCTTCAGAACCTTCATTATACTAAACTACATAGCATTAACATCAAGAAAGATTTTATAACCAGATTTTATGTCACTTTTCCTTAGTCTGCTTTTTACTAGAGAATTGGACTGTTTTGCTTTACCATTCTATTCTTCAATTTCCTGAACCCTAAAATTGTAAATAATATTAGTAGCTGGTGTTATTATGCTGCTTAAAGCAGTGGAAAATAGAGGATGCCTACAACTGGGTAGTAGGGTAATAATAATAATAAACAATAATAAACAATAATAATAAATAATAAAATAATAATAATAATAATAAACATATATTATTGTTATCATTTACCCCAAATGAGCAAAAGATATACAAGAGGGGATGGATTTTCAGTTTTATATGGTACTAACGCTGTAGAATATTGAGCAATGTCTGTACTATAGGCTTATTAAATTCATATGTGAATGTGCGAAGTTGTACTTTGCACATAGATACAAGAAGAAATTGCCATACAATTAGAATTGGATAAGACAAAATATGCGAGAGAAAATATAAAAGCAGAAATATTAGGTGGAGTGAATTGAAAGGACAGCTATTCATACTGTTTCAAATCAAATTGGTGCTATCATTCTTCTGTCACACTGTTCAACCATCTCTTCATTTAATATCTTTCCGATAGTTAAGGTTAATTAGTCCTGGTTTATTGAAGAAGCAAAGCAAGTTTAAACTACAGTACTCTGTTCAAATGCATGCTGTGTAATGAAATCTAGAGAGGGCCATGTCAGTAAGGAGAATCCTTGATTCCTTTCTTGACTCTGCTACCATAAGGTACTGTCATCGTGGTTATCTCACCTTCAGTGTTCTCAGAAATGAAATGAATAATTTTTGTGTTGAGTTTTCTGCGTCTGTGACAAATGTCTAAAGTAATCAACAGATGAGGAGAAAAAGACTGGTTTGGCTCACAGTTTCAGAAGGTCCAGTCTGTGGTAAACAGGCTCTGTTGCTCTGAGCTTGGGGAGAGACAGCACTGAGAAGCAGAATCCCATGCTGACCAAAACTGTTCACTTCATGGCTGAGGGGAAAAACAGTGAGAAAAAGGAAGGGATGTGCGTGCCATTAGCCCCTACAAAGACACATCCTCAATTACTGGACAAATTCCAAGTAAGTCCACCTTTTAAAAGGTCCAGTATAACCCAGTAGTACCTTGCTAGGAAGCAAATCTTTGGTGAGAGGCATTGCAGATCCAAACTATCTCAGCTTTAGAGTAATGTTTTACTTTTAGTCTTTCCAATTTCATAAAATACTGCATTTCATGATATACTCTGGATTTGTTCAAATTGTCTTCTATCTACTTCATTCTCTTCTCTGTCCTCAACTGCTACGGGGAAAAAATCTAAGTAACATTGGTATGATGTACATATGTAAAAGCATCATGGAAAAGATAAATATAATGAACAAAAGTTATACTTGTACAATCAATGATAGCTAAATTCTCTGCTATGTGGATTAGCATTGATACCAGTTTCCTATTTTTGGCAAGCAAATATGTAGCTATAAGTCGAAATGTTGATCAAAAGAAAAAGTGCATGCTTTGAAAATAAAGTAGCAAATGTGAATTCAGTAAGAAAAAGTTATCAGATTTATTTCACAATAGGCAAATGGTGAGAAGTTAAAAGAGGACTGAGTGAAAATACTTATTATAGAGTGAGAGCTGAGAGCAGCTTTTACTGTAAAGTGAAAACAAAAAGCTTCCATACAAATGAACCTGGGAGAAAACCAGACAGGATGCCAAAGGGGATCAAGGGTCTTTTATAGGCAAAAATGAGTACATCTCAGCCAAGTTGAGATCAGTCTATGGGGGCGACAATCAGAAAGGCCATTAGGAGCTTGGGGTATATAGCAGGCATTCTCTTGCAAGCACCATCAATTGTAACTTTAAACATCCAATCTAAAGAGGTCCTTATTTACCAAGCCTTTGGTTGTCCTGACCTCTGTCATTGACCTGTCCTTCACTGAACTAATTAGACTTGGCTTGGCCTCCTCAAGGGGCCATTGGTAGCCTGTTGGGTCTATCTATGGACCGCCAAGAGCTCCTTCCATACTTCCCTCCCTTCATGGCCCAGTGTTACTCTGAGAATGCTTCTTACACATCTGCTGGGTCCTGCTTTTCCTTAAAGATTACTGTCAGGAGCCTTGAGGAAGATGACACCCAAACCTTAGAGTGTGGACCCTAAGCCCAACCATGCCAGCATGAAGGGACCCTGGTTTTCTGTCTCCAAGTCTCCAAATATCTCCCTGCTTCAACTGACTTGAACTAACCTGCATCATCCACCCAAGGCCATAACTCTTAGCCATCATAACAGTGTTATATCTAGGACAGACCCTGACAATGTTTCCTATTTGCAGATCTCAGTCTTCTCTTGGTCCCCAAACACAACTCTCTCCTGCTTTTTCTTGGTTTGGTTCATATACTACTTTCACCTTCTGAGATTTTGAATAACTGTGAATGATAGTGTACATTTCTAAGATGTTTCATTTGTATCTGGTCTACTGGAGATTCTCCAAAGGAGAAAAGCCTTTTGTATATAAGCCATTTATACCTAACATTATTTAGTGGCTGTTGAAGAAGATTTCTTCCCTCAGAAGTCACATCTTAAATGAGATTCAGTCCTGAATCCACTTCATAAGGTAATGTGAGTGGAGTCAAAATAGATCTTATTATCCTTTATATCATCCATAAATTACAGTGCACATGTTTTTATGTATTAAATTGGAAACAGCAATATGTTCACATCTAATATGCACATAAATGTAAAGTGTATAATGGTGAGTACACATGAAAAAATTTATGTTTGTGTATTAAACTGGCTTATTAGAAATAGAAAAAGAGACTTAACAGGAAGACTGTGTATAGTTAAGTTTAAATAGACCAAAATGGGGTAAGAGTGGGAGTCTCTGCTCTCCATCAGCCTTACAGATAATGACTAGAAATAATAGTAGCTTTTCCTTTTCACCTTAGTCTTTGAAAACTCCTTTTTAAAATATCAATTAAATTTTATTTTAATTTTTATGAATTCATCCTATGAAAACACAGGTACAATCATAAGTAACATATAGATAGATATTGTGGGTTTTTTTTTTTGTTTTTACAACTAGTGAGCTATTACTGGCATCCAGATTTTTTTTTGATTTTTAGTTAACTTTATTGATACACTTTAGGTATACATAATGATCATATTAATAGTAAGGAATTTGCACCTGTTCATAGTCATCTTGCTTTTTCTTTTTTCCCTAATTCCCTATCCATCCTCCAACCCCTCTTCCCCTCCATAATTACAAAGCCTTTGTTTCCATTTTTCTTTCTATTCTTTTTTCTTTACTCTTCTTTCTTTTCACACATTTAAACATCACATTATTTCTCTCATGTGAGAAATTAAAAGGGTAAACAAGGAACAAAATGTGTAATATATATGGAGAAACAGCAGGAAAAGTTTCAAAGAGAAAGGAGGACAAGAGCTGAGGGAGAGGAAAAGGAAAACTCTCAACAAACCCTTTTTGCTTTAGCCTATAAGTCTTTGATGACAGAAGGCTTCGCAATTACTAGTCCAATAAGAAAGAATTGAGAAAATATAGTTTTACAATGAAAACTTTGTTAATAGTCTCCTGGGCTATTAGATGATTATAAATAAGCAATAAATCCCTAATATATAAAAAGGGAAAAACCAAAGAACAGAAAGAATAAAGACCAAGTATACTGTAGTAAGATATCTCCGAATCTGTTACCTTGCTGGCCCTAAGCCTATCTTCAGTTGTGGAATATCTCTGTTCCATTTGCTGTTGAGTATAATCTGGTACGAATCGAAACTTTCTCAAGTTTCATTTAAGAAAATTTACAAAGGCCTTCTCTATAAAGATCTTCACTTTCATGCAGTGTATTTTATGAGTATGGTGAGTACTCGTCTGTTGGAAAGCTAATTTTTCCAGGCAGAGCAATTGTTTTCTATGGTGAATATTCACTTCTCAAAAAGTATGAAATTATAAAAGATCACTTTTTAGCATGTCACTTCGAACAAACAGTACTGTAGCAGCACAGGAACTTGTCCTATATGCTTTCCTTTGCTGAACCTAACTAAATCTTGATATCTTATTTTTCTGTGACACACTCCCAGTGACCCAAACTGACAAGAGATAAACTTTTTGATTTACTGGAATCTGCCACACTACCTCTCTCTTCCCACTACCATACACACTCTGAATCCTCCCTCGAAAGGAAGTTAGAGAAAATGGTCTACATCTAAGAGATAATGTATCAGAGAGTAACACTCATATGTAAATACATCACTGATTCCTTAGACTACCAAATATGAAAACATGCAATCAAATATTGTCTATGTGCCTGTGCTAAAAATAGGATATCAGTTGGATATTTTCACATGAATAAAGAAAGTTTATAAAGATATATCATAGGTTTTATGTTTTTGCTTGTCTCGGGATATGATAATGTGATCCTAAGTAAAATCATTTTTATATACACATTTATAACTTCTTAGTGAGTTCTAGAATGTATACCTATACCAAAATTTTGGGATGCACATTATGTGTAAGATAAACTAAAAAAAATTTGAAGGACATTAAACAAAGCACTTTATTCCTTAAAATGAAACAGAGCTTATTTTCTTAGAATAACTTTACAAGTTATAAATAGCTGCTGCATGGTATCAGGAATTAATGAAGTAAGGTCCACTGTGAGAGACCACTAATCTACCCAGAGGTCTCCCTTCCATGGCAAGTATTCACAGTATGCTAGTCAGTTCTTCAGATAATTATATTGTTAAAATTACTGAGATGGTAAAATTTAATCGTCAATTTGACAATTAATAGACTACTGAAAAGGTGACTGGATCACGGAGACACTACTCTCATTAGTGAATCAATCCACTCATGTTCATAGCTGCATACGCAGCTAGGAGGTGAGGTCCAGTTAGAGATGGGTCACTGAGAGTTTTTCTGTAAAGGCTCGATTCGAGCAGCTTTGATCCCACACTGCCTCCTTCCTTTACATTCCTGCCTTATAGCCACTAAACCATACACTGCATCCCCTAAAACCACTGGCCAAATTAGTTCCATCCTTCTTTGAATTGTATTTGTCAGATATTTTTTCTAGCAATAGAAAAGTGACCAATGTAATTCCCATCTCACAACATTAAGAACTTGTTTATTTATTTTTACCTTGCTAATTACAGAAGGTTTGGGTAGCTTGCATTAAAAAAGTCTGTGATCACTATGGTTTTATGTATAGACTCAGTAGGCATAATGGAAAATGCTAAGTGACAAAAATGTATTTAGATATTTATGAAATACTCTAAAACAGTATAAACCAAATATCCAGGTAGCTTGCCATAATAGACATGTAAGATAAAAATTCAGGCTGGTCATGGTCATACATGCCTGTAATTTCAGGATTTGGGGAGTCAGAAGCAGGAGGGTTCCCTAAAGTTTGAAACCAGCCTGAACTACATAGTGAGACCTTATATCAAAAAAACCAACAAATGAACAAATATACAAAAGATAAGAATCTAGAAGAGATTTGAAGGATTTGGAAAAATAAGTAAGACGAAGTGACAATTAGAGATACATTTTTAAAGGGAGAATGGAGATGATTACAAAATGGATCAATCACTTGCTATTATTAAGTGATTTAAAAGACTTTTCAGCCTTGGCTTCTTCCATGGATTGGCTAATTAGAAACATTAAAACCACCAGTAATTGGCACTTTCTGTTGATCTTCCAGAAAAACTTCATTTTAATTCAACTACCAGCGTCTATATGAAGAGTTTTAAATTGCTATTAGTTAGTATCCAGCAACCTAGTGAAACATCTACAATAAAAACGTTGGGTTATATTTTGAACTGGTATATAAGGACCTAAGGGGAGTCACATTCAGAAATAAAAGGATACACTCCTGCTTAGAGGAATGGGCACTGAAATGAGAAACAGAGACCAAAAGTATGTCATAAAGGTAAATCTCAAATGCAGAATCTGTGGAAAGAAAGAAAAAGTTTTAAATGTTGAATATGTCAATCGTTAGCTCTAAACTAGCTATGCAGAGGTGCACAGTATAAAGAGACTGAGTTAAGAATAAGGCAAATGGGCAAAAGTTTTAGCTTAGTTACTGAGTCAGGATATTCCGAATAAACCTCAGTGTATATGCAGCAGTTGGAAGCAACCAGACAGAGGGTCCTGCATACCTCCCCCCACCCGACTTCCTTTAATCAGGTTGCTGCTAAGTATCTATTATATGTTGCCGCTCATAGGAGACACTGCGCAAAGCAAGGAGCACTACAGACACTCCAGGAAGTCATAGCGTGAAGAAATGTCAAGCGTTAGTTTTAATTTTCATGAAATCTGTAAGAAGAGGAAGATCTTGGCATATTTGTAGAGAAACTTTAAAAGGAGTTAGCATCTGTAATTGAGAATTGAAAGATACCGAAGAGTTGTTAGGTGAAGATGATGAAAAAAGACTCATAAACAAACAAAATAAAATGTATGAACAAACAACAACAAAAAGCAACCCAAAATACTTCCCCTGGAGAGATGTTACGTTCCTTTAACAATCTTTATTTTATTAGAGAAAGAAAGCAAAACAGAAAAAAAGAATAGAAATAATACAGAATTTTAAAAAAACAGTAAGAAATTACTAGTTGATAAATTACATATTGTTATCTTAGAAGTAGTTGTTCAGTTACAAAATCCAAGCATAAAAAGTGGAGAGACAATCAAACAATGACATTGCAACCTTTTCTGTTTGATGAACTAACAAAAACTTAGTAGTATGGTTATCTATCTTGCACACTTAAACATACATACAATTATATCCTTCAGAGCACTTTCAATATCTATTCTAAATTTTGGATCTTTTTATTTTTTCAGTTTATTATTATTTTTTATACTAGAAATTGGAAGTTCTGCTCAATCTAGCTATTCCTTTAACAATTGTTATAGTGAATTTTCCTCAAACAAAACAAGCATAGTATGTATGTTTTTTGCTAAAATTCTGCCCACCACTGCAGAGCTACTAAATCAAAATGACTAGGAAGGCAAAAATCTGCATTTCTCAAGATATTTCAATCTCATTTTCACCTACAATAAAGTTCAATAACCACTTGGTTCATTTTTCAGATTGTTTTTTAATGTTTTCTATACAATATAATGTAAGCACATTTTGATAATAAATGTTCCATGATGATAATTAACTGTAAACTAATGAGTTAATAGTGATTTTTATAGTGTAGCTTTATGGAAAACATTAAATAATGTCTGTAAATACTATGTAGTATTGTGTTATCTGTTTGTTTTTGTCTTTTTGAGACAAGGTTCCACTACGCAGTTTGAGTGGCCTTGAACTCACTTTTTAGCCCAGGCTGGCCTTGCAGTGGCCCAGGCTGGCCTTGCAGTGGCCCTCCTGTCTCAGCCTCCCAAGTGCTGGGATTAAAGGCATGTGTTGCCATACCCAGCCAAGACGCTATAGTTTAGGTGATCAAGATTTGATAATATTTCTGGTCTATATACATGTGTGGAAAAACAAAAGTAATTTTGTTTTGGTAAATGCAATTCATTGCTCTGTTTCAGTTTTCTGAGTCCTAGGATATACATATTTAGAAGGAGTAAAATGGAACAAATACAATGTGTCTACTATATTTTCATAATTTGAATAACATAATAGCAATCTAGTCAAACATAAAAGCCAAGATTTACAAACATTTGTGTTAGGAACAGATTTTATCTACTTATTCTATGAATCACATACACTATGCAATATAACTGTAAGAATGACAGAAGCAAGAGCCAATTTGTTTTGTCTACAAAGAGCTGATAACCATTTCTTTTTTGTAAAAGCTAAACATCGTGGTCAGATGAGTTTCACAAGGAACCCTGTGTTTTCTCTGTGGCCTTTTTGCCACCACAAGCTTATGTGTTATGTGAAGCCACATAAAAACAACACATGTGAACAGATGCTATATTTAAAGCATAGAAAATAAAAACAACACATACACTCACCGAGGTGTCCCGCAACTCTAGAGGAAGCCTTGCCAATGAAGCAGTCCAGGTGCTGTGGCCTGTGGAAGACACTCACTCTGTCGTTGGCTGCTCAGTCATCATGATCCAACTGCCCCTGCCTGGCATTTAGCTTGGACGTCAGGGCTCTGACTTCCTCAGCCCCTGCCCCTTTGGTTTCTGCCTGGGCTTAATTCTCACTCGCTTTCAGAATGAAACTTTAATGATTGTGCCTTGCCTTTTCCTTATTTTGGGAGGTAGATGGTACAGCGTAAGGAGATTCTCAAAATCTCAACTTAGAATTTGCCCACAGACTTGTTTAAAACAGAAACTATTTTGGTACTGAATTTTCCTGAAGAATTTGTGTTCTCCACTGTTTTTATTTCATGTTTTACTTCTGGAGAAACAGCTATTAGCAGTTAGTCTTATCTCTGCCCCATCCATCTCTTGCAAAGAGTGAATTATCTCATTGGTAACTTGGAATCATTACTTAGGTTTGCATAACTCAAGCTTTTCCTTGCTTGAGGCTGTCTGCACATACTGCGCATTTCTTGACCATATAATTAGTAAAAAGCAAGGCCCTAATATATGGGCATTTCTGACACTGTCCAAGATTGGCTGTGGCCAGGCGCAGGTTGTCTCATTTTCTTATCATAAAGCTCATGGATACCACTTAATTTACCAAATAATCTTTAATGATGTGTTTTTCCACAATAACACAATTATTTGGATTTATTTTTCCCTGAAACCTAAATGAATCAATTGGTTAAAAGTTTATTAATGAATTGGGCAAACGTATTTTGGTATGCAGCTAGCAACTATAGGTGATATAAAAATTTATTAGGATTTGAGGTTAGACAGAAAAGCATTTTAGCTGACCTGGCCTGAGCTGGGAGTATAGCTTAATTACTGTTTTTCCTGGATTGATATTAGAAATGGAGGAATAAAACCATTAAAACTTCAAAGTGTCCTTGACTGAGATGGTTCCAGGCGATTAGATTAAGGTATGTGACAAGAGTAAATCAGAAATTATCTCCACGCTAACGTCTCCAATTTTAGTAAGTATGAACCTTGATTCTCCACAGCACACTACCAGCAATCATTGTTGTTGTAGACTATGACATGCTTTATGGTCATACAACTGATCTGTATTATACTTACCAGTAAAGCACATTTTTCTAAATTAACATATAGTGTCTAGCCCACTCATTTCAAGGCCTTAACCCCTGCTCAATGTTTTAGGACAGATATTCTAAAATGAAATTTTGGCAGGTGAGAAAAAAGGTTTCTGAACTTGCTTGGATACAGAGTTGGTGGCATAACACAGCAAAATTGCTCAGTCTAGTCTTTCTGTTAACTTTTTATTACTAATTGGCTTCTTTTACTGACCACTTACATTGCCTATGTAGGTCCTATCATAACCAGGTATATCTAAAGGAATTAGTTGGGATTGTTTAGATGTTTTACAGTTAGAAATATGTTTGTACTCTTGTATTTGAACTGTAAGATGCTATTGTGGGTGAAGGAAGTAATAAAAAAATTTTCTTAAAAATTAGAAAGTTTAAAAATTAGAAAAATGATCGTTAGATCTCAAATCAGAGAATTTTGTTTCAAATTCTTACCTAATAATACATTATAATTGGTAACCTAATAATACATTATAATTGGTAACTTGGACGAGTTACTCAGCATCCTACTTAAAAATGGTTTCAACAATTAAATTGAATTTGAGAATTTAAAATTTTAGTTCAAAGTTCACTAATTAATGATTAGTTAAGGAAAGATACCTATTTCATTTTAAATTTAAAGCCTTCATTCCTTCATTCTATTAAATTTGACACCAAATCTCAACTATTCAAAATTTTTACACTGTCTGCATGTTATACAGTATATTTTTAAATATTCATGTAACTTAACTTTTAAACCTTGAGCCATATGTTTTGGCACAGAACCTATTTCCTACATAATGACAAAGATATGTGAAGCTCTTTCATCAAATGCAGTTAGGGAAGACAGAAAGGGGAAATGACATCAATAAATAATTCCGCACAGTATCTGTGAAACGCAGATGCTTAAGTCAAGTTATCTTAATAATTTCATAATTCACTATAGATTAATTTATTACAGGTTACCACCTCCAGCTGTTTAATAAATCAAAGTGTTAGAATTGAATTTAATAAAACACTTTCATTTCATAGCTTTTGTAAAAAATATAGCTGTCATATCAACCTATGTGTCAGATCCATGAAAGAGCTTTCATAAAATCTAACTACCTAATGGAAGGAACTTTGCATAACAAAAAAATGGTTTTTCAAGACATTTTTACATACAAAGATAATGTGTTTAGGATAAATTTTATCTTTTTTACATGGTAAATACAATCCAGTTGTTCAAACTTTGCCTAAAAGAAGAATCTGAAGTTATGTATTCATTGTAATTTGCTTATTAAAATTTATTGCTTTGCTATAAATATTTCTATTGCAGGTGTATATTTTTTTCAACAATGTTTTTCCTTCCCTCTATACTCATTTTCACATTTTGTCAGCATTAATAGTTCATTAAAATGGTTATATTCAACATTTCAAATATTATGAGCAAATTATTCAAGTTTATGAAACGTTAGTATTCGACCCTCCTAGAAGCAAACCTAAAAACATATAATTGTTATATGTCTGATAAATTTATTTTAACTCAAGTTGGTACTGTTAATTTGTTGCTTGAGGTATTTATATCTACTTTATTTTATGTCATTTTAAAGTGTTTTCTAAACAGATACTTTAAATTTCTCTCTCTCTCTCTCTCTCTCTCTCTCTATATATATATATATATATATATGTATATACACATACATGTATGCTTTTCAATAATTATATGTGTAATATATCAGTGACTGTCTCATCTCTGGGACAAAATACCCAACATCTGCAGCTTCAAGCAGGAAAAATTTATTTGACTCACAGTTCCCAGTGGGCTCAATCCAAAGTTGGCTGCCTCCAACAGACAATACTATGGTGGAAAGTTTTGGCAGAGGACAGCTGTGACACTCAGGCAGCCAGGAGGCAAAGACAAGAGTACAACTTTCAAGGTCACATCCTCAGTGATTCACCTCCAACCAGATGCCACCTCTTAAGAACACACTCAGTTACTGTTGTGGAAAATTTTAGATCTCTCAGAAGAGGTGGGGGGTGAGAGAGAACCCTTTGCCTATACATGTCAAATCTTTCCTCAGTCTCTCTTTTTTATATTCCCATATATCAATGGCAGCTTATTAAAATCCGTTTCTGTCATACCTACCTTCATCAGTATCACATTACTATAGGCATTATATAAAGTAATACAATCTTTTATGATCTGTTGTTACATGGAGTTTTTGATTTCTGTCACCCCAACACTAACCCTCAAAGGATCAGGAGCTTCTGAAGTTCGAGAGACTGTTCTTGTCATTTAAGGTCCTTTAGCCATATCAGAGCAAATGGTAAGTGACAAGATACTAAAAATAATTTCTTGAGGTATCTTTTTAAAAAAGATACCATAAGTATTCAGATATTTTAAATTAATAGGAATTTAAATTCCACAGTGCTACTGTATGTGATAAAATCATGGAGTTTTTTTTTCCTTCAAAGAGGTATAATATCTATAATGAAAATATTAAATATATAGCAACACATCAATTCAATGGATGATTATCAACTTTACGTGTAACATTTTGGAAAATTATTTTTAAAATGCATACTGAGAAGTACAGAGCATACATTCATCCATGTGCTATGTTTGTAAATGTTTACCATATAAATGATAAGCAAACATTTACAGAGTAACAATCACTAAATTTTGCTAACATGGGTATTTCTTTCATTTCCAAATTTACTAAAAGTTTTCATGATTTTGCAAGGAAATATTATAGAACACAATAAAACAAGTGAATAGCATAGATACAAGTATAGGAGAGCTGCACTGTAAAGGGCCAAAGCAGGGGAGCTAGACACAAGGACAGACAAATCGTCTACTTTTACTTTAAAATTTTGTGTTGACAGATCATATTAGAGCGTATTTACACAGCACAATATGATGATATACATATAAAAGTCTGGCAATTTAGTCAATAAGCCTATCACCTTGCTTTCCTATCACTTTTATGAGATGTTTGAAATTTAGTCTTTTAGCCATTTTGAAATGTGTGACCCAGTACTATTTAGCATAAAACACATTAACATTAACCATAGTCATCTTACAGTCTAATAGTTCTCAGAACCTGCGTCTGCTGTCTAAAAATTGCACCCTTGGATTGGTAACACATTTGTTCCCTTACTCACTTCCCTGGCTTCTCATGGTCATCTCTCTGCTATCTACTTCTCCAAGTACAATATTTTTAGATTATCCATATATGCATATGTACATGAGAATGGGCAGTATTTGGCCTTCTGTGATAGGCTTACTTCACATAGAATAATGTCCTCCTGGTTCACCCATATTGCCTAAGATTCAAGATTTTGCCATTTTTAATACCAAATAGTACTCCACCAGGTGTTTATATATCACAATTTTACCCCACTCATGTGGTGCTGTGTATTCAAGTTTCTTCCAGTCCTCAGCTATTGTGAGTAGTGCTGTAATAAACGTGGAGTGCAGCCTTAGCAGATTGATCTCATTTTAATTTGTCTTATTCTTTAAACATTAACTAGCTTGGTGACCTTGTAGTGGGGTCTATGCCTAGATCCCCAGTTTCCCAAATGAGTACAAGGTGCAGGCTCAAATAAATGAGACAAGCGGTATGATCTTGACCAAAACTCTCTGCAGAGTTCTTGACTCTGGTGGCTGAGACAGACAATGTCTCTGTGTGGCCTGTATTTATTCAAACAAGGAAGGGGTTAGAGTGAAAAATGCAGGAAACCTGAGCAGGATATTAGGAAGGGTTCAAAAAAAAAAAAACCCTCCAAGCAACAGATGATGCTAATTAAGGATAATTAGCCTAGCAGAAAGTCTCCAGGTGGCCTCAGCTGTGGCCTATCTTACCCGCGAGGCATCTCATTCTCAGTTCAGCACTGCCTGCTCCATGCCATAGACCTGCAAGTGTGTGTTCAGCTTCAAAGGCTCCAACAGCCTTGGAACACTCACACACATGCCGTTGTCATTAAAATACAAAGTAATAGTAATACCCAACTCACAGTAAAAGCAGTGAAAAGAATTTCTAGAATATGATTCCCCGGGAAAACTAAGCTCTGTGAGGGGGGAGACTCACTACATTCACCATTATGTTATTAGAAGTTTAATAATGAACAT
Organism: Dolichotis patagonum; assembly: GCA_004027295.1. Classification (NCBI taxonomy): domain Eukaryota; kingdom Metazoa; phylum Chordata; class Mammalia; order Rodentia; family Caviidae; genus Dolichotis; species Dolichotis patagonum. The sequence goes on along the minus strand of PVJX010005627.1, from coordinate 15,239 downwards.
TTTGGTGAATGAATAAGTAAAAAGAAGATTCTGATGGAGAAGATAGGAAATATTTCAAAAAAGTCAACGGGGCTGAAGAAAGTGCAAGACTATATAATGAGTTTTTTTTTAAAGTAAATTTTATTATTTGGAAAATATCACTTATAGTTCCTGAAGAAAATTAAATGAATTACCCTACCGTGTAGTTGGTTCCGAGTAACATACGTACTTTCTATGAATCTGCTCTGACACGTATCTTCTAGTAGTATAATTTACTATGTCTTTGTTGAATATCATTTATTTGTAGTGGGTTAGCTCAAACTCTGGTAGAATCAACTTTGAAAATAAGTAAAATAAAATTACTGTAAAATAGTGAGCATCTACTGATAAAATCTTTCAAAGATTTTGAAAGAAAGAAGATAGAAATTACCTGGAATGCAGAATGCTTCTATGGAAGATGCTGCATTTTCAGCTACTAAATTCATGTTGCTACTTTTGCCCAGTGATATTACTGAAATCCACTGATATACAACACAACTACACCCACACTCCTACTCCCACACACCTGCCCACAACCCCCCCACACACACCCACACACCCACACCCACCCACATGGTTCCATTTTTTGGTTCAACTCCAGGTCACATCATATTTGCAAGTTTGTGTCTTAACATCATACTTGAAATACATCTCAGTGTCCTGATTATTTCTCAGATTTAAAATGAAAAATATAACTGACTAGGAAGACAATACACCCACCAAGTGGTGAGCAGTCTTCTATATCACTTTTTCTATGAGCAGTACACTAGCTATCTACGAATTTTCAGAATTAACGGAGATTTGTAGGATCCCTTTAGTGAGCTGACAATAAACTTCTTGCCAGAACACTTAGGGAGTATAACACTGACATAGAATTATGGTAGGAAATAAACTACCTGGTGTAGATGAAAAATCCAGTCCCCTTGTTGTATCTCTAAGTACAAGTACACTTTGTTTATTTATTTATTTAAGGGTTATTCATTCCAAACAATTTATAAATATATAAGACTCGATTTCCATCCAAGAACTTACACTGTATCTGATGAAAAAAGAGTCCAAAAACAATATATAAGGTATTTTAACATCTTAATGAAGTTAAGTATAAATAAAGTTAAATAAAATAAAATATAAAATACTGGTTGTACAATAACAACAATGGAGAAAGTTCTGATGGTGACTTCAGAACAGGTGTTTGAGTGATTTGTCTTAGGATTTTACATTTTTTAGTGGAGATGTAAAAAGTGAACCATCAACCATGAAATTTGAGAGGAGCATCGCAGGCTTTAGGAAACATTTAACACACTTCCAAAAAAGATACTGACTTGAAGTTTTCATAGGACTGATAAAAAGAAGGAAATATCCATAGGACTGGACATAACTAACGTCTTTGTAGGGAGGGTCTAATTGACCATAAAAAGTTGTTTGAACTTTTTCTTTAATAATTGCAATTAAGATCAGAAGATGTTTTTTTCAAGGAAGTAGTGATACAACATTTAAAACAATATTTGCACACAAGCCCATTTTTGTATTGTGGATAAATTTCCTACTTTAGCCATCCCCTGTGTATTTCACTTGCTGACACTGTGAAAGCAGGTCACAGTGACACCCATTTGTGTGTACTAGTACTATGTCTCACGTCTTAGGAAAAGGCTCTTGTAGTAATGGCACCCAGAGACTGGACGCCAGGTCTTGAGCTGAGTCAGACAAGTATGTCCAATGGAAGCAATGTTAGAAATAAACCTTGGAAGCTTTAGAAAGTTTGAGGAAAATCTGGGACTAATGAAGAGGAAGAGAGACACTAAAGTATGAGGTTTTTGTCACAGGTAGACTAAGGCAGTTGACTTGTAATCATCTAAAACTTAGTTAAAGATTGTATTAGAAAAGGGACTTCCTGAAGTCAGTGACCCATCCTGTTGTTCCTTGGTTTACCTCAACCAATAATGAAGCAGTTAGAGAAATTTATTTGTTTGTTTTATGTAAGTATTGTTTGGCAAAATAAACTGCAATGAGTTGAAAAGTAAATATGAATAGATAGTTCTTAAAATATAGTTTAAAAACATACTGAGTTAAAGCTGTAGTTTAAAGTTTCTCATTAAACATACACTACTAATATACTAATATATTTCTTATTAGCATAATAATATGTTAAAACTAGGGACCAGCATAAATCCATAATAAATATTTTTAATAGTTTATATACATTACAACTCTTAGATTTTACTTATTTCACCATCTTTTTGTGAGGAGTTGCTAAATAATTGCTGTGTGAATCACAAAATAGTAGTTTATGTTACCAATAATACTTACTAGAATTTTAATAAATTTTTCCTAAGTTGAATAAACTCTTCATGTAAAATTGTAATTTATTTTGTCAAAAACATATAAATATAAGCAAGATAAACTTTCTCTAAGGTCTTTCTAAAAGTAAATATTTATTAGATGACTTTTCAAATGTTTAATGAATATATATTTTATTTACAGTCATAAAAATTTCATGTATAATGGAGACAAAATGAAGGATAGTGTTCCAATTTGCAAAGTGAAATGAAACAAAGAGAGACATGATATGGATTTATTTCATTGTTTATATCAAACAGTAGTTTGATAAAATATCCATTTTTTTGACAGTCATAATATTCAGCAAGTACTTTAATTTTTTAACAAAATAAAATTTTACTTAGTTGCTGATAGGCAACTATTATTATATTTTATTTACGATTGAAAACAGTGTGAATCAGCTGGGCTAGCCAATCACTGTTCGTAAATGCAGATTAGGGTTGGATTTGAGTTGAAGTCAATCTATGCTGTTAACTTTACTCAACAAAAACTATGGGTGTTATGGAGCATGCTTGAAATTTTAGAGACATGATATGGATTTGTTTCATTGTGTAGTTTACACTAGAAAAAGTGAAAGCAAAAATTGAATTCTTGAAAAATGCAAAGATAATTTATAGATATGTTTTAAATTATATGTTTGGTTTCCACCTCTTTATCTTCTTTTCTACTATCTTATGATTATCTGTGGCATACATTTTTCTCCATTGGTCCATAAACTTTAATAACCATAGTAGTTGTGTAAATGTATCATATATATATATATATATATATATATATATATATATATATATTCATATTCCAGAGAAAATACACTTGATCTTAGTCAAAATGCCAATTAGTGATCAAGAGAATATATATAATAGAAAATGTGTATAAATTGAATATGTGTATATATATATATATATATTTTCAACAGAAAATAGGGTAATATATGTATACACTTATATATTCAAGAGAAAATGTGCATATATGTTCAAGAAAATATGCATATGTGTTCAAAGAAAATACTATAAATACTTATATATATTCAAGATATATATATATATATATATATATATATATATATATATATTATACATTCAAACAGTAGCAAACTTCATATAACTAGTAGGTCTCTAATTTGCTACCATTTGGTAATTTGAAAACTTATAAACAATGTATTTGTGTCCATAGAGTATTTTCAAGTATGTAAATAACATAATAAATAGACATAACTTAGATGTTTTTTCTCATAAAAGCTATGACAATAAGCCAGAAGCAAGTGACTTGTTTACATTATAGATAGAAAGTTATGCAGTTTACATAGCCTCAAAACATTTGTTATTTGACTATAAATCAGAGACACCTTTAAAACAATCTTAGGCAAATTAATTGTGTCATGCTCCCTTTAAAAAGAAATTAATGTCCGGACAATGACTGAAGAAATTGCATATGAGTGGATAGTGAAAAAGAAAAATAAATGGGTTGTATTCTACACTCAGAAATTTTTCAGGTGACAAGTATTTGAGTGGGAGGAATAAAAGTGATGACAAGAAGAAAAACACTTGGACGTCTACTTTACAAGAAACAATAGACTTTCCTAATGTCTGCCAATTTGTAAACTTTGTCCTTTGTTCTATGTTTTCAAAAAGAACAATTTGTAAACATTGTATACCCTACATCCTGAACCACTAAACTGAAACCAAGAATATTTTCCTCTCAGAAAAACAACTTCTTTACTTTTTTCAAAAAATGAGTGAACTTCAGAACTATTCTAATTTAAAAATTTGGCTACCTTACAGTGCATACTTCTCAAGAAATAAATATCACTTAATATACTGAATCTGGTTTTATCTTAGGGTTTGCTGTGAGCAAGAGAGTTTGATGAAATTAATGTTGTGGATGTTCTCAGATTTGAACTTAAGGTCTTTAATGCTTTTATTCTTGCATGTAAGGAAACTCATGGTAGCTTATTGGCTAATGAGATTAATTGCTTGTCATCCCACCCTGAAACCAAACAACCAGAACCAGAATGAGTTGACCTAAAAATGACCAAAATGCATGAAGAATTACAGATGAAAACAGCAGAATATCCATTCCACAAAGTGTAGCTGAAAACTCATTGCACAGAACACTGATTTAAATAAGTAATTGTTACATTAACACCTTATGTTTCTGGTTGCTTCATTTAAACAGCATAAAATAACTCATGCAGTATGAACAAACTGAAATTAAGCAAAAAATATCAGTAAACTTTCCCTAACAAATTAATTACCAAGCAATTTGTTAATATTAATTATAGTACTCACATCCTTTGCCTGAACTTATATTTATTCTCCTGTCTAGAAGTTTCAGGGCTATAGTTTCAGGGCTGTGGTTGCCTTTTTAACAATCGGAGTAGATTGGAGTGGATTAGTTTGCTTGCTAACATTTTATCTCTATTAGCTAGGTATGATGAATCATTAGAAAGAAGGAATATGCAGTGTTACTTTTTATTATTTCCAGGGTAGAAAATTTGGATCTATGGTGACATCTGATCACAATTTTCAGTCATAATTTGGGTATCTGAAAGATAAATTAAAATTACTTTTAAATATATGTGGAATATGAGCAAACATCATTTACAAACAAAAAATAGCTTATTCTAATGAATTAGATAATGATCTTCTTTTTAGTTTCAAAACTAAAACAAAGATTAGATTAATTTCTCGAGAGAGTGAAGAGATAGCACTAGAGAAGGCTGTATTTTATGAATAAAATGTTAGGATTATCTTTTTCCTCCACTAAATCGACTGGCGAGAAAAAGAAAAGTGTATACCTCAAGGGAAGGAGAAATGACTAAATAAATAGTTCTTGTGACCTGTGTCCTCTAATAATCCAAGAGAAATGATCACTATGTGTATTGATTTCTACCAAGTTTCTTAATACATAGAAGGCTAGCAATTTCACTGTGGGCTTATGGGTTTTCAGGACAGGTTTCAGATTTGATACGGAGATGAAAACCAAGAACAACAACGTCAGCCACTGAAATCTTTCAAGAAATCTTTCAGAAAACACACTAAAGGGATAAGCTTTTAAGTGAGTAATTAGATTATGAAAATACATTTTTAAAGGAATGGTTTTTCACCAGGAATTATTTTTCCCTGAGAGAGTATATACTATAGGTAAATAATCATTGATTTCCATACCAGGGAAGCAGTCATCTCGGTGTCTAGCCTAAGATGCCACTATGAACTAAAATGTACACTGTAGCATCCCAATCAGTGTTTGTTTTTGTATCTTACTCTTCCTTTTCCATTCTATGCCCATCTGCAATGCCATTTCTGCCTTGGAGGCAACGAATAGTGGATTATAAAGTGGGAAGTGGCATTTTGAAAACTCCAAAGATTCTTTGTAGCAAAGGAAATGATCAAAAGAGTGAAGATATAATCTACAGAGTGAGGGAAAATGGAGACCATGTATTTAAACTCTAACAACTCAATAATAAATAAACAAGCTAATTAAAAAATAAACAAATGCCCCAAGTAGACCTTTCTCTAAGGTTGTCATAGAAATGATCAACAGATTATGCAAAAAGCTCCTCAATGCTAATCATTAGGAAAATGCAAGTTAAACTATGGGACAAATCATTTCTTTTCTCTTTAATTGTGGGTGTTAGTTATTTTATTTGTGCAATGAAAAAGTAGCCAATACAGATTTGGTACCAGGATTACATTACTGTTACTGTATGCAACCATGGCTTTTAGAAGTCTTTGTTACTGTTTTGGGGATGAGTTTGTAAACCCTTGAAATGCAGCCAAGAGAAGCCCTAAAATGCTGTTAGCACTTGTTTGAATATGGTAGGAACTTAGATTAAAAAACACTGTAAGAAACTGGGACAGAAAAGACCAAACTCACATGATTTTGGTTGGATGAAAGACTTCAACAGTTAACTAGAAACCAGTGTTAAAATCTGGCAGAAAATTTATCTTCATTTTGCCTGAGTCCTTTGACAGGAGAAAAAGGTGAAGTACAGTGGACTAACTGATCCATCCAATATCAGCTTGTTTCATGGTTAGTGCTAGTTACTTTTAACCAGTTCTATAGTGATAATCAGGAGTGAAATTAAGAGCAAAAAGTCACTGAAATAGTTTCCAGGGTTCCTCAAAAGGAAGCACATGCAAAGCAAAGAAAGGTTTTTTTTTTTTTAACTGAAAATCAAGTACAATAAAGATAATAAGAAATACAATGGCAGTTTAGAAATTTGCCAGAGCCTAAAATTCACAGACCAAGGGATTTCTAGAGTTATCACATTTGAAAGACTTTTCTTTGAGAAGAAACAAAAGTGTGTCTTGCTCCCTCAGGGCTTCAGAATGAAGTGTTTCCCTACCCTGCAGGCACTCAGAGAGTCCATAACCAAACTCCAAGGGTGCTACCTGCTGCCCAAGATGGCAGCCACCCTCAGCATTGTTAAGTCATGGTGTAACCTGTACTGGCATAGAGAATGCAAGAATTGTGGGTAAGGAAGGCTTCCCATTTTCAAAGGGGAGCCTGTGAGGCAAAGAAAGGATTCTCTGAGAAGGCAGTATGTGAAGCTGTGGGAATAAATTCAAAGTGCATTGGAGACTTCAATAAGTCAGAGGTTACAGAACAGCTATCATTTGCTGAGGAAACAGTAGCGAGTAAAACCATTCTAAGGGAGAAGACATTTGGACTGAAATTGGAATAATACAATTGTAGCTGCTTTACAACTCACACCTCACCACAAACTGACTCAGCTTCAGGACACAGAAATTCAGGATTTAATGCTTGTTCTGCTGCGGCTTGGTGTTGCTTTAGTGAGATTCCTTTCTGTTCTGATATTCGCCCCTCTTGGACAGAGAGTTTTGCTGTGTGCCTTTGTTTTGGAGAGGTATTTGACTGCCTTTTTCATTTTTGCAGGGCCTCACAGCTAAGTGTTTGTGTCTTTTGGTTAATGCTAGTTGCTTTTCACCAGTTCTATGGTGATAATCACTACAGAACTTGGATCTCTTTAGGGGACTTTATTCTTTGATTTCTCAGCCATGTTGGAATTGTCAACTAACATTTTTGCATAATACAATTGTGTTGGTTTACTTTTCTCTCCTTGCTGGAACAAAATTCCCAACCCTCAAAATTAAGGAAGGAAAGGTTTATTTAGCTTACAGTTTGGGGAGGTTTCTGTCCACATTCAGCAGGTTCCAAGACAGGGTGATGTGGCTAAGAGGCAGCATTTCATGGTGGCTGCAAGTGACAAGAGTGAAAAAGGCAAAGTTGGAAAAGGGCAAATACATGCCTCCTTGCCTCCCCTGTATTGGATGCTGGCTCTGCCCCTGTGTGGCTGCAGTACTTACAGCACCAATCCCAGTGCGAGACAATGAACCAGTCATAGATGCTGGACTCCACCACCTTCAGATGGCCTGCCCACCATGATTACATGAGCCTTTGGGGGGACATTTAAACACAAACCATAACAGTGAAAAACATGATACTTTTGGGCACGAGGGGCACACTGTTATGGATTAGATCTGAAATGTTTTCCCACTGTCTCACATGTTTTGAAGATGACTGTTTGATGTGAGTGTTTTATTCATCAATGGATTCATCTTTTAGTGAGTTCAGAGCTGAATGTACTGACAGAATGTGGGACCTTGTCAGAAGAGTTCTGTCACTTGGTAGTAGAATTGGGCAGGGCATGTTCTTATGCTTGACTTTCTATTTCCTGGGTGCCATGTTTGAGTGGCTTTTCTCTATCATAACATTTCTACCTTGGAGCCCACCAATATGGATTTAAGCTTCTGAAAGCCAAGAACCAACATACTTCTATGATTAGGGAAATCTATATAAATACACGATGAGATGTCACTTCATATTTGTTAGAATGACTATTATAAAAAAGGAGAATGATCAATGTGGTGAGATTGTTGGAAGAGAAGAAACATCTAAATATTGTTAATGGAAATGTAAATTAATATAGCCATTTTGGAAAAACACTTGATGTTCCTTAAACAATTGAAAACAAGACTACTAACCATGTGATCTAGAAGTCCACTTAATGAATGCATATCTAAGAAAATGAAAAGAAATCATCATGCTAAAGCACTTTCCTTACCCCTAGATTCAGTATAGCATTATTCACAATATTCACAATATGTAAAAAAAACCCTGAGTGTTTGTGGTAGAAGAATGAATTAAGAAAATATTGTATGTATGCACAATGAAATACTATATAGCTTTTTTTAAAAAGAAAATATTGTAATTAATAACAATGTGAACAAAGTAGCATGTGAACAGAGTAGCATGAAAAGTAATATAAGTTAGGGGCAGAAAGAAATACTGGTTGATCTCACTTACATGTACAATACAAAATACTGTAGTTATCTTATGAAGAACAGAACATTAGTTACTAGCCACTGGTGGGGGAAGACTTGAGGAGATGTTGCTGAAATGATACAAAATTTTACTTAGCAGGAATAAACTCAATAGATACATGGTACAACAAGATGGTTATAGTTAAAACCATGTGTTATAATCTTAAAAATCTTTGATACTATATTTAAATTTTCTTCAAATCCCTAAAATTATATATGTGAGAATCAGTTCATATGTTAATTTGCTTCAGCTATCTATTTCAAAATGTACATTACTTTTTATTTGTCAATTGAAAATATATGTTATAACAACCAAAATGATTGTTTTAAAAGTTAAATGGAGCTTTTGAATTCAAGTTTGAATTGCCTTCTTATAAAAAGTACACTACTTTATTTATGATTTGTGGACTGAAACAATATGCATTATTTAGGAAAGAATCTGACAATAAAAGCAAAGCAATAAGCCCAAGTCCTCAAAGAAATACTCTAGAGAAACATTGTACTATTATAAATTTAATATTAATAAATCCTCCCCTAATCTATAATTCAAGTTTTACAAAGCAATGTTATATAATTTGTTAAAAATATCCCATCTGTTACTCAAATTAAAAATTACTTTTTTTGTGTGTGGCTAAGGGTATAGAGGAGTAAGAGAGTTCTTGCCTGGCATAAACAAAGTTCCTTGGTTAGATCAGGAAATGAAGGAGAAAGAAGAGAGAGAGAGAGAAAATGAGAGAGAGAAAAGATGAGAATAAAGTTAAAAGAAATATTTCTTAATTTTTCAGAGATTCTGAGGCCTGTGAAAGGAATGTCTCAAAATCTCTTGTAGAGTATCTAATCAACGTGATGTCTTCCCTTTTGGAAAAAGGTAAAGGGAAGTTATGTATTTCATTTACTACCCATTGAACATTGCATTGACATATAAATGGCTGTAAAAGAATTAAAATTGATCTGCCTTTTAAGAGATTGCTATCTGAATCAGGACTGCATCACTTTCAAAGGTTATTTATTTATTTATGTTTATGAAACTTACAGAATTATGGAGATGTTTAATTTTATGAAATTTATTTTCATTATAAAATAATAAAGTGAGAGAATTTTTTTATCATTTGAAAGTTAAACCTGTACTGAAGACTATATTGCTCTTTATGTTGTGTTGTTTGTTTCACTATCAATTTTCTAAAGTTTAGCAGTTATCTTAAAAAATTTTTTTCCCATAATCTTACAGAGTGTGGAAAGAAATTTAAGTTGAATAGGAGAGCTAGCCTGAAGTACAGACACAGAGAATATACAAGCAAAAGCTGATGTAGGAATGATTTGTATTTGGGAAAGTAGACATGAAATGATAGAAAATCAATTTTGGAAAATTTTAATTTAATAATGCATAAAGCTTTTTACCTTTTATGATATTATTTGTATTAAATTTGCTTTTTAGCTGACACTATGTAGAGGTTACACAGAAGTACCATAAAACAAAAAATTACACATAATAATGGGCAATAGGTGGCATCAAAATTGTATTTCAGGTTTTTTGAGATCTCTGCTTCTTCATTTTTTACACAAGTTTTATTACAAAGTCTAAAATGTGAATGCATTTCTTTTATTCTCCTTCATGAAAGTCATTCTAATGGTTAGTAAATTTATTACTGTGCTCCTTGATTTTTAAGTTATTTTAGACTTCTTCATTACCTTGATTACATTATCTTATACAGTGACCCCCAAAACTGTTTTATTCCTTTTATGCTCCAATTTATAAGATAGTGCATATACTTACATACTTTGCACATACTTTGTAGAGCAAAAAGGATGTCTGTCCATAATGTATATATATGAAGGACAAATGTTAATTTTTTTATTGAAAGAGATCACAACATTATTATCCAACCTTTCAAGTTGCCTTAAACATTATCTTTCAATTAATTTTATTAACAAATTTTTATTAAACATATACAACATGGCAAAAATCCCCATTAGACAATAACATATTGTGATTATAAACAAAATTTATTTGCCTTCATAGAACTTGTATTGAGGCAAACTTATTCTAGTTTATTCTCCATGTATATGCTTTTGAATATAGTATTATTTCTCCTATTTTATAATCTATGTATTAACCTTTATAACAAATACTCAAAGGAAATCTACCGGCTCAGTTGTGTAGTAAATATTTGATAAATAATGATGAGACAGTTACTGTATTCACGATTATTGAGCAATATTGGAGGAATCCATGGAATCAATACTAAAGAAAGAAAATAAAACCAAATACTCAGCTTTTAAGTGTTTAGAAACAGGCAGATAAAGTACTATGCATGAAAAAGCCTGGGTAACAGAAGACTCCAGTACAGGTGGTCTTTTGCTTAAGTGGTTCACAATTATGAGTAGGAAAGCAAAATAAAGTTGAGAACCAAAGAAAGAGAAGGACCCAGTCCTAGAATACACATCTAAATATTTCTCATAGAAATTATGCAAAAGTGCAGATAAAGACAACAGCTAAAGTACCGAATTTATAAAAGAGGACAGAGAAACTAAAGTTCAGAGGAGAGAAATATGTCATAGAACACAGATATGACAACAATGATATAAATCATTGAGAGGGGTTTTGGAAGCACAATTTCACCTGTTTGTTGATAAATGTTACATGATGTGCAAGAAGGAGAGAAGTCAAGAATGGCTTGGAATGAGACAGAATGAGAATATAATTCCTGGAGAAAATTAGTTCAGAAACTACAAATATAGAGACATAGCCATGGAAATTAAGCAGAAATTACAAGTAGATAGTTGATAAAATGCCTGAGATAAACAATTTAAAGGAGGAAAGATTTATTTTGGATCACGGTTTCAGATGTTTCATTCCATGGGAATTTGGCTCTAATGCTTTAGGACTGTGGCTAGGCAGAAATATTGCGTTGGGAGAGTGTGAGCTAGGAAATATGCTCACCTCAAGGCAGCCAGAAAACAGCAAGGAAGGAAAAGCTAGTGGAGAAGGGGCCAGGCACCAGGTTTAGTCCCCACAATCATGTTGCATGATACATTCCAGTCAAAGAGGCCCCAAATCTTGCTTCTATCACATCTCTAAAATGTCTTCAACTGTTGACCTCCTCAATGAATTAATCCAATGGATGATGTTAGAGATCTCATTATCCACTTACTTCCCAGAACCCTATCAACTGATAATGAAGCCGTATGCCCGTGAGTTTTAGAGGATGTTTCAATTGAAACTTTAACATTAAGTTAAATCTCATAGGAAACACTAAATTTTGGACCAGAGATAGAAATACAGAGTTCTCAGGCTGTAATCTAAAGTTAAAAAATCAAACTTGATCTTCCAAAGAGAAGATTTAGAGAAAAATTGTTTTTTAGATATATTAGGCTTTTGTTAGAATAACAGAATCTGGGAAAATTCACTGTAATGGAGATACAGAATAAATAAGGTGGAGAGATGCACAAATATCTGAACAGCTAAACTATAAAAGTATGCACTAGGTACTAATTGAGCACAATGAAGACAATATTTAATTCTGATTGTTATTAATGCAGAGTAGATTTAAAGAAAGATGACCAGAGAGAATTATTTTGAGACTAGTTGAAGTAACAGGTTAACAGAGACAATATAATTTTAGGAAGAAAATTTAAGAAAAAATATATAAGCAATCCTAAATTGTATAAATTAATTACATAATTATAGACTATTTCATGATTCAAGATTTAAGCTTCATCAAAGAAATTCTTAGCTTGTATTCTACATTCTTGTAGCAATTAACGCATCATATTGCTTTGCCTTTTATTTACCTCCCCTTATGTTATCATTCCAACTTGTCCTAAACCTACAGGAAAAAAGAGTAAAGCATCTTCTCTTTTATGTCATCTGAGACACCACATAGTTCTGTGCATACAGCAAGAGGTTAACAAATGTATCATATTCTGCAAGATTAGCACCCCACTTTTCTACTCTTGTTGGCATGGAGATCAAACTTGTAACCAGTGTGGAAGGCCAAGTAACCATATCATAATGCCACAGCCTATCACCAAATCATACTGTCTTTGGTGCCCTGATGTAAGTAAAACAATTGAGTGACTTGAAATCATCTTCTAATTAAAACTTATGAAAATCATTCTGTACAAGGGAGATCTCAGGAAATTTAAACAGATAAAAATTGAATCCATTTTGTGATTTCCTTATTTCAGTTTTTCTCAACATACACTAAGACGAACAGGTAACGATTTCAAATATACAAATGATTTTCCTATTCCACTTACTGAAGTGAGAGTACTACTTTCCATCTAGGAGAAGATACACTTTAAATGCAAACTGAAAGCAAAACAAAACACTCCAAGTGAGAGAAGTCCTTGCAGCTTGTTAGAATGTCTTGAAGCATTGTTGATCTCTATTCAAATGTATAGAAAGATACACTTGTAAAATAAAAATAATAGAGTGCAATTGACTCATATATCTTATCCCAACTTTTATAAACATTCAATATAAATTTAAAAGAAATAAAGCATTTTGATCAGGTTCTCTGCAGTAATGTCTTAAATCTAATAAAAAAACTCCCCAAAGAAAAACATCTTGTTGGCAAACAGCCTACTTTGAAAATGAAAATTACCTGAATTTGATACACTTTCACTTGCAACTTTGTGTAACAGATTATTTTATCTGGTCTTGAAGAAACTTCTTTATGATCATGAATTGTGAAAAAATTATGCATAAACACACTAGCATACAATAACCTTGAGTTTCCAAATTATAATTTCAAAACAATATTTTTTTATTTAAAGAGATAAAAAGCCAAACAAGAAAGGGTAGAAATAATACAGAATTTCAAAAAAAAAAAACACTAAGAAATCACTACTTGAAAAATTACATATTGTCCTCTTAGAAATAGTTGTTCAAGTTACAAAATTAAAGAAAAAATGTGGACACTCAAACAGTGAGAGGGCAAATAGTTCCGTTCAATGATCCAACAAAAACTCAGTAGTATGGTCATCAGTCCTACACACTCAAACCTGCATACAGTTATGACCTTTAGAGCACTTCCTTTCCCTTTGTGTTTTACAAAGCAATTACACATTTTGGGTCTTAATATGCCTACAGTTTGTATTACTTTTTACACTAGAGACACAATGTGATATTTACAAATATGATTCTTATTTATTTCACTTAAAGGATAGTCTCCAATTGCCTCCATTTACCTATGAAGGCCTCAAGATCACCCTTTTTGTAACTGAGTAATATTCCATTGTATAAAAATACCACATCTTTTTCATCCACTCTGTGGTTGATGGGCATTTTGGTTGTTTCCAAGATTTATTATTATAAATTGTGCTGCTATGAACATGGGTGCACATATATCACATTGACATGACCTTTTCAGTTTTTCTGGGAAAATACCCAGGAGGGGAACAGCTGGGTTGAATGGAAATTCCAATCCTAGTCTTCTGAGAAACCTCCACGGTGATTTACATAGTGGCTGCACCAGTCTACACTCGCCAAAACAGTGGACCAGTGTTCTTTTTTTCCCACAGCCTCACCAACATTTACCTGTTGATTTCTTAATGGCAGCTATTCTTTCTGGAGTGAGATGAAATCTCAATGCTGTTTTAATTTGAGTTTCTCGAATCACCAGTGATGGTGAACATATCTTCATGTATTTATTTGCCATTTGCATATCTTCATATGAGAACTGTGTGTACATCTCAGATGCCCATTTTTGGAGACGGTCCTTGAATTTGAGGGGCTTGATGTTTTTCAATTCTTTATATGTCCTGGATATAAGTCCTTTATCTGAGGGGTTGCTGGCTAAAATTCTTTCCAATTCTGTGGGTTTCTTTTCACTCTGTTGGTGATTTCTTTTGAAGTGCAAAAACTTTTAAATAATATGAGATCCCAGTTGTTGATTCTCTGAAGCATTTCCTGTGCAGTTTGCATTTTGTTCATGAATTCTCTGCATACCCCTATGACTCCAAGACTTCTACCTACCTCATACTCCAGTAGATTTAGTGTTTCTGTTTTAGTATTTAAATCTTTGTTCCATTTTGACTTTAGTTTTGTGCATGGTGATAGGCATGGGTCTAGTTTCAGTCTTCCGCATGTGGAGAGCCAGTTTTTCCAATACCATTTATTAAAGAGGCTATCCTTCTTCCAGTGAACATGTTTAGCATCTTTGTCAAATATCAGGTGCCTGACTGTCTTTGTAGTTGTGTTTGCATCTTCTAATCTGTCCTATTGGTTCTCAGGTCTATTTCTTTTTTTTTTTTTGAAAGAGAATAAAACGAGTCTTCACCTTTGGTTGGACCTCCTCTCCTGCTTCCAGCCTAGACTCTTCAGCTTTCTGACACAGACTCTTCCACCTTCCATTGTAGAGCCTTCAGCCTTCTGTCACAGACCCATCAGCGTGCTGGTACGGACTTGCATGAGACACTAAGGAAGTCTCCCAGAAAGCAGCATCTCGGCCTGTCTCTTTGGGACCCAAAAGTCTCGGACCCGTAGAGTGGCCTGGGCTGTTTGGATCGAAAGTCTGCGCAGACCTGCATCTC
>PVJX010005626.1:69809-83500 GCA_004027295.1 Dolichotis patagonum | reverse complement strand
CCACAAATCAAAACTGTTGATCCATAAAGTAAGGCTTTCTTCTGCACCCGTTCTGTGGGTGTACACGATGGGTGTTCAGCATATAGTTACTGAAATACTGAATAATGTTATGTCTTCCTCAGATCCTAAGGACCGGCTCCTAAGCATGTCATACGTGCTCAGCTAAGGTCTTTGACCAAGATCTCTGAAATGATAAACTGCTGGGAGAACCTGACAGTTCCTACTGGCTGGCAGAGTAAACTGGGGTTTGAGGAGTCAGTCTAAAGATGCAGACTCTGGTCCTGAAGCTCTGTGGATGGGCCACGTGATCTCTGACCCTCGTTATCTTGAGACTTGATTTCCTCGTCTGTGTGCTAAGGGCTTGTGCATGGGGCCTGTGCACACTGAAATTCTTGATGCTTCTGTTTTCATTCCCCGAAGAGGTTAATTAGGACGAGGTGCTCTTTAACTGGCAATTACACAGCCGAGACATAGCTTGTTACAGAGGATGTCCTCGCTGCCGAGGCTAGCGTGGTTACTGATGATCATTTGTCGGTCCCAGGAGAATGGAGGCCAAGAGGAGATTGCTTTAAAGGAATAAAAAATCTCCCCCATTCACCAGCAAACAAGAAAACGATGGATCCAGCACCAGAGACCATTACCAGGCTGGCTATTTTCAATGCTCCTAATTTAACTTTGCTCTAATTCTCCCCTAAATTGCGCTTCATTTCCATTGTGGAACAAAGGAACTGTCTTTTAGTGGAGTCCGTGATCCCTCCAGAGAAGGACGCCAAGCATAGGCCAGGCACACATGGTGGCAGGCAGTGCAGAGAGGAGGGACCCATCCTCATCAAGCTTCCCATTGGTGGCTTCTGTTTGGGGCAGAACGTGCACAATAAGCTAATTCATACGGAGATCTAGGTGGCTGCCAAGCATCATTTGCATTTGTAACCAAAGGGATACATAATTAATGAGTGTCCTTCAGACATCAGGCTGACATATCTACCCTGGGCCTAATTGCCATGACAGTGGGAAGGCTGTGGCACCTGTCAGTCCCATTGATTGGGGGGACTCCAGGTAGCAGAGTTAAAAGGTGACATTTCAAAGGCCTTTTGAATCCATGAGATTGGTGGTACATGGATCCATTCAAAGATGTCTTATGTAAAGCACGAAGAGACAAATTAGCAAGACTAGGTATTCCAAAGGGCTTTAAAGTACTGGAGGTAAAACTGTGGCCTGAGCCTCAGTGAGTCCAAGTATATGCTGTTCTAGCCAAGCCAGCAGTTCTAGGGGGGACACCAGCGTGCGTGACACGCATGACCTTCCTGCATTCAAGTCTGCACACAGCTCACTGCAGCATCACACACCCCACCATCAGGGGGTATTTCTGGAGGCTCCTCTGTTTCCCAGGTAGGATGGCAGGTGCTGGGCCAAAGAGGTATGGGTTTAATAAAGCTCAAGATCCATAGTGCCCCATTGCCCTTTATTCCCCAAGTGACAGCCATCCATAAGGAGGCAAGGTGACAAATAGCACCTGGCAACAGATTCCTTCGGGTTGATACTGTTCTGATCCTTCTTTCTTGCATTGCCAGAGGCTGTGACTCTGGTCTGTCACTTATGAGCCCTCATAAAGCCTCTTTCCTTTGCTTTGCAGACTTTGAGAAACCCAGAATAATGCTAATGATTTGATATTCTTAAATTCTGCATGGGCTCCCATTGCGCCTGGGATAGAATCCAATTTCTCCCTGGTACCTACAAGGCCCTGCAGAACCTCACTCTTGTGCCTGTTTCCCAACTCCCTATGCTTCTGCTCCTAGAACAATCTTGATGCCCGCTGTGTCCCTATCCCCAGCTTTAGTCTAGACCAGTGATGGTGTGTTAGTTACTTTTCTTTCTCATTGCTGATACAAAATACCTGATGCCCAAAATTAGGGAAGGACAGGTTTATTTCTTATAGTTCTTGGAGGTTTCAGTCCGTACTCAGCTGGCTACAAGGCAGGGTGACATGGCTGGGGAGCAGCCACTCATGGCCGCTGCAAACAGCAAGGTGCAAACCGGCAACTGAGAGACACAACCTCTTCCTGCCATTATACTGTATGCTGGCTCCACCCCTGGGTGAGTGTAGCACTCACACCACCAATCCAAGTGCTAGGCAATGAACAAATCATAAACACTAGATTTGGCTGCATCCATGATTGCATGAGATTGGGGGGTCTGACATAAGCCATGACATTCCACCCCAGGCCCCCAAGGACTCACGCACATCCTTTATACAAATGACATTTAGTCCATCTCTAAGAGTTGCCAAAGTCCTAACAGTTTCAGCATTGCTGAAAAGTCCAAGTCCTAAGTCTCCTCCAATATGAAAGGCAAACTCTTAGCTGCATACCCCTGTACAAATGAAAACAGAGTTAAACACTTCCAATATGTAGTGGCACAAGATAAACATTACCATTCCAAACATTACAAACAGGGGAATGCAAAGCACTGGGACCAAATCAAGTCCAAAATCCAGCAGGGCGAGCGTTAAGTCCTGGAGTTCCATGCTCAGCATCTGAAGCAATCTGGTTGTGAGCTCCAAAAGGCCTAGGTGACTCCACCTGCATGGCACTTCCAGGGGTTTCTGCTCCCACAGCTTCTCTCTTAAGCCCGTTCTGCTCAGTCTTTGCAGCTTTCCTTGGATGATCCACCTTTCTGGCTTTTCCAAACCACTGAGGTCCCCACTGCATCTTTGTCTTCTCACAGCTTTACACATTGCCCTCTCAGGGGTATACTGACCTTCCAGGCCTTCTAAAACCAGGGTGCAAGCTGCCTTAACCTCAGGACTCATGCATTCTCTATTCACCTAAAATCAGTACCACGTGGCTGCTGCCAACATCCACTGCCAGCTGGAAAAGTAGCCAGACTTCCCTCTCTCTTGGCTGTAGGGGTTGAGTGCCTGGATCACTGAGCACTCTGAACCTGATTGTGAGGAACAGCTTCTCTAGGCCATCACCATTCTGGAAACCGGTGTGCCCAACACCATTTTTGGAACCTTCTGTGGCTTTTGTCACCACTCTGGAACATGATACTCTGTGGCTTTCTCCTCTAAGCAAAGTCTTTCACTTTTGCAGTTTTGAGGCTGCAAAGCGTAGAGACTCACTGCTTCCTAGGATGCCCTCAGACCATCTTTTTTATTTCTGTGTTCCTTCTCAGTATTTGAGGTCTCAGCTCTATCTTTACAGTCCCCAGCTTTCTGGTCAAACTCACAACATTTTAAATCATCCTTCTGGACTCTTTGTTCTTGATTTGCAGCATAAATCTGGCTAAAGACCCCCAACAATAGCCATGCCACTGACTCAATATTAAACTGCCTTGAAATTTCTTTTGCCAGATTAATCAGTCCATTGCCCTTAATTTCAGTCCTGGGCAAAGTCTCTGGGCATGAGCGAAATGCAGACAAACTTTGTGTCAATCCATAAAACACATTGTGTGGAGTCTAACAACCAATGCAGTCCTTCTTCCCAGCAGAAACCTCTTGAGCCTAGTCTTTACTGACAGGCTTTCTATCAACCTTCTGGTATCCTGAGCTCTGACCAGAATATCCCTACAGAACAGCTTATGCTGTTCCAGCTGTATGCATTCGGGCAACATCTGAACCTTTCCAGACTCTTCCCACAAGCCATTTCCAAAGGCTCTTGTACCACAAGGTCAGGTACAGTCACAACAACGACCCCATTCCCCTGGTACCAAATTCTGTCTTAGTTACTTTTCTCTCTTGTTGAGACAAAATACCTGCCGCCAAAAGTTAGGGAAGAGAAGGTTTATTTCTTACAGGTTGGAGGTTTCAGTCTATATTCAACTAGCTCCAAGAGGCAGGGTGGTGTGGTTGGGGAGCAACCGTTCATGGCTGCCATAAACAGCAAGCGTGAACCAGCAAGAGAGAGAAAGACATCCTTCTTCCCACCATACACTGTATGCTGGCTCCACTCGTGGTCGAGTATATCACTCACGCCACCAACCTGAGCACTAGACAACAAACAAATCACAAGCACTAGGTTGGGCCACATCCATGATTGCATGAGGCTTTAGGAGGCCACTGACATAAACCATGGCAGATGGCAAACTTTTCAGGGCTTTCAGCGATACAAGCAACTTGCTGTAGCACAAGTGCCATAGGTTCACCACTGTGGGTCTAGACAGTCTGCCCTCAGGTCTCCTGTGGTTGCTGCTCTCTCCCCACAGAGGTCATCAGTGACTGTCACCTCTCTTGGAGCTCCCTCCACTGCCCACAGATTCATGGCAGTTATTACTCGCTGCAGCAATCTCATTCACTGTTCATCTCTGCAGTGAACCAGACCATGAGCTCCAAGAGAGAAATGTCCACCAGACTTGGTTACCACTAAATGTTACGTGCCTGGACTCCTATCGAATAAGCATATGAAAACGACGGGGGGCAGCTACTATGTACTGAGCCGCTGTGGTGTGTCAGGCTCTATGCATTAACACATGTTGTCAGCACACAGACACCACGTGGTCAGTGCTGTTATGCTCACTTTACATGTGGGGAGACCAAACTCACAGAGGCTACATCTCTGGCACTTATGTAGTAAGCACCATAGCCAGGATTCAGACCTCAGTCCATCTGGCCTGGACACCCATGCAGTCTCCCCATGGAACAAATAGAAACTTATATGTCATTCCGGCCCCTGGCATTCATGGCCCACTTGCTCTAGCTGGCTTTTTTTCACCTGTCCTCCACCCACACAGCTCCAGCTAGGACTCCAGCTCCATTAAGCTGCTTCTTCTGTGGACAGATCCAGTTTTAGGCTGTCCAGGCTGCCATAATAAAATGCCACTGGCTGCATGGATTAAACAACAGAAATTTATTTCCTCCATTTTGGAGGCTGGGAAATACATTGAAGTCAGGGTGCTGGAAGGATTGATTTCTGGTGAGCCTCTCTCCTCAGATTGCAGACAGCTACATTCTTGCTGTTCTGCATGGCCTTCCCTTGTGGACATGGGTGGGGTGAGGTCTCAGCCCTGTTGTCTTTTAGCCTTCCTAAAGCCGCCTCCTCTTACAAAGTCACTAATCTTTTTTTTTTTTTTCTGGTACCAGGGATCAAACTCACAATCTTGCACTTGCCAGGCAAGCACTTATGCCCCTGAGTTAAATTCCCAGCCCCATAAAGTCACTAATCTTATCAGAGTAAGGCCCCTCCCTTATGACCTCATTTAACCTTTCTTACCTCTTTGAAAATCGAAAATCCAAATTCAGTAGCACTGGGGATTAGGGTTTCAACATTTACATTTTGGAGGGATCCAGTTTAGACTAGAATACATTCATCATTCCCAGTTAATTAAATAATAGTTCCCCTCAAGTGCCTCAAGGGTTAATAAACATCAAAATATGTGAACCTTGCTCTCATGCACCTGACTTGATGAGTTATGTGCTCTGTTAATGGTAATTGCAGCTTCTAGAAGGCATGCTGGATGCCCCCTGTTCCAGCCCCTCAGCTTTGAAGGGCCGCTGGGGCAGACGCATGCTAAGAATGCGTCAATTAGATAATCAATTAGCTTAATTTAAAAAGTGGCAGCCACCAAAATATTAAAAGTAAAAGATGCTCCTGAAAATTGTTTAGGCTGCAAGTCCCATTGGAGAGATGTCTGCATCAGCATTATGTCATGCTTTGGCCTCCAAATTTTAGGCAGGAGGTGAAAAAGCTGGAGAGGGTCCAGATATAAACAGCGGGTGAATTAAGGTAGAGAAAATGATGCTATAAGAGGTGATAAGAGTGTGTGTGTGTGTGTGTGTGTGTGTGTGTGTGTGTGTGTGTGTGTATGTGTGTGTGTGTGTGTTTTAAATCTCAATGCCCAAAAGATTGTGGCAAATAGGTAATTTACTGTATTTGAGGGTGGTTAAGGAAAGAATGCTGACCAATTTTCTTGGAAAATTTAATAGGCATCTTAGGCTCAAATCCAGGAAAATAAAGTTAGAACAGGCATAGAAGCAATCATTTTGATTTTTTAGCATGGTTAAAAGCTGAATTAGACCTACAAAGGAATTATACCCTCTGTAGTCCTGTCCTGAAACTATTTGTCTTATGTAGGTAGCATGCAAGTAGATGCCAGCCTCTGTCTCTCAGTGGAATTCTGGACCCTGAGGGATAATTTCCCCCACTGCTATCTGTCCCTGAGGGGAACTACGCAGACCTGCAGAACCGCCTGCTTGTTCTGCATGGTGAGCGTCTCCCAACGTTTCTGTGTCTTTGCCATTAAGGGCACTTTGTATCATCACCGTTCTGCCTCCTGGCATCTCTCCTCCGTGGCAGCCCTGTGCTCTTGGGATGACCCTGCAGTTTATAAAGCCATCTACCTGGAGGCAGAGCGTAAGGCCAGACAACCCACAAATGTCCTTTACCTTCTTATAAATTCAAAATGGGTGCAGCATCTTGGCTGCCCATACTGCCTCTTCCATAAAAAGGAATTTAATAAAAAATTCTCACAAAAGACATTAATAGCCAAATAAAGAGTTAATGGGATCCCTCTCTGGGAGTTAATTTAGAAAGTTTATAGATAATGAGCAACAAAATAGAAAAGGAATAATGTTTCTTGAGAATCATTTTTCTGCCAACATATAGGAAATTTACCAAAAAAAAGATGCAATCATCTGCATCTGTAACATTCATTCAGTGATTCCACACAGACTTCTTTTAATTCAAGTTTATTTATTAAAGTGACAGGTAAAATTGCATGTATTTATCTGTGCAGCATGATGTCTTGAAGCACACATGCATCATGGGATGACTGGATGTAGCTGCCTAACTCAGGCAGCACCTCACGTGGTCACCCCATTTGTGGTGAGAAAGCTGAACCTCCGCTCTCCCAGCGTCGCTTTGTTGAGCTTGCAATTCCTCCTGGGTTAGGTTTTCCAATGACAAGGAACAGAAAACCAACCCCAACTGCCGTGAGCAACGAGGAAGGAATTTGTAAGTGGGAAGTCCAGTGTGGTCACCGGCCTGAGGTTCAGGGCTCACCAGGAAAGCAGGAGGTGACTCCGCCACTGGTGCTTCAGCCCAGACCCATAGATTCCTCTCCCCAGACCAGTTCAGGCCTGTCCTGGAGCACCAGTGATACAGAGGAGAGGCTGCCCCCGAGCTCAGGTGGAAAGCGCCCCCCCACCCCCGGATGCTAGGGACCCAGCTGGTCAGAGGGGGACTGGAGAACTTCCCATGTAGCACTTCGGGATGCCCTGGCCCGAAGGAGGAGTAGTGGATGCTTGATAGGAAAAATATCAGTTCCTTTCCATAGGCAGAAACATGCACAGCTGGACGTGGTGGCACGAACCTGTAATCCCAGCACCCAGGAGGCTGAGGCAGGAGGATTGCCGTGAGTTTTGGCCTAGGCTACCTAGTTCAAGGTCAGCCTGACCTGCATAGTGAGGCCCTGTCTCAAACTGCTCCCCTCTCCCCACACAAAATGAAGATTTAGAAAGTTTAAGTGATCTACTCAGGGTCTTCAGACCCAGACTATTCCCCACACGCGCTGTTTCAGGAAGCAGCAAGGCTCTCTCCTGGTAAGCCCTGTGCATCAGCCTTCCAGAGACCGACATGCCTTTTCCTCCACGTGCACTCATCCACCCACCACTCCATGTTCAGGCCTGCTCTCCACTTCCAGAATGACCCCTCACTCTTTTCCAGCAGGTACAAAAAACAGAAGAGCTTGCAAGACATGCACACATGGCGGTGTGTGATACGCATGACTTCTGAGGAAAGCACCCCTTCCCGTCAAGCACCTCCCACTCTTCCCTGCATCTGATGCCCAGGATAAGCATCATGCTTTCCAACAGTAGGCACCCTCGTGCCCCTTGACGTCACACCTTGCGGACGCCAGGGGAAACCCTCTATGAACAGCTGCTTCATTCAGGGGACCGAGCTGTCTTCTCCTCTGGGCGTGCTGAGCTCCGAGCTTACTTCTTAGTGCTCCCAAGCACCCCACACCTGCATACACACATAGTCTTCCCAGTACCAGTAGAGTTGATTGATTTAAAAGCTCCCATGGCCCTGGTGCCAGCCTTGGGGTGCAGAAAGGGAGGCAGCACAGGTCTGACTGGACTCCACCACCCAGGACTGTACCGATGGCTTGCACCAGCGGGCAACCTCAGCCCGTCCACCTCTGCACCCCCTTCCTCCAACCCTGGGCTCTTCAGTAAGAAATACAACCCTACTGCAAAAAGAAAAAGAGGTAGGAAGAAAGGAAGAAAAGGAAAAGAAAAGAAAAGAAAAGAAAAAAGAAAAGAAAAGAAAAATTGGTTAAAGAAATAGGGTGACTCACTTTGGCCTATTTCTCCCAGCCTCTTCTCCCATGTGTCTGTTTCAAGTCGTTAGGACTTCTATTTTTTAACACCATAGCACCCACAATCTACTTTAGCTGCTTGTTTACCCCAAGTAATTTCATATAATTTTTTTTCTGTACAAAATTTACTCCTAATCTGTAGCTCCCTTTGTTAGAGCTCACACCTACTTTGCTGCCCAAGTATTGTAATTAGATCCAAAATGAAATATTGTATGTGACAGGCATGGTCAAAGGCTCCGTGCCCCCTCTCTCTGATTAGGAGATCTTAAGGATGACTTATTTTGAATTCTCGCTCCTGATTGCACCTCTCAGGGCCAAAATGCTTCTTGTTAAACAACAGAACGCTCTATAAAAGGCAACTTGCCGGGGAAGAAGGGGTAATATCTGGTTGGAAAAGTACAGCTAGTTATTGCACGTAAAATGCCAGCGGGGCCAGCAGGCGCCGTTATTACCGCCATTACCCTTCTCTGTAAGGCACACGGCAGCCCTGCCCCCTCAAAATGACAGCAGCCCTCCGGCTGTCCTTTATGTGCTACGTGGGATGAGCCGAAGCCAGCACCTCGGTGACCAGCAGCACAAGAGCCTCCGTACACTACCCTAGCACGGGCTCCCTCGGCCAGCTCAATACCTAGCAAGGGGCCAGGTGCTTGATAGGAGCAGAAGGGACCTGGTCCCCAGCTTGGGGGCGTTTGTCTGGGAGGCAACCAGCTGTCTGGACAGCTGCTAGTGCCCAGTTAGCTACTGTCTGTCCAGGAAGCAATGAGCACCTTCCGGTTTACAGGAGAAAAGCCCTGAAGTGGAGATGCACCGTGGGTTTTTACTATGGGCAGAACAAACGATAGCACTTGGGAAGTACCATGAGCAGCATTAAATAATTAGGACAAGCAGTAGAGCTGGAGGGGTATGGCCCATCCCATCCGGGCTTGGGAGACACCCACTGACAAGGGAGTCCTGAGCCCTGTTTACAGAAGTTTCTCCTTTCGACACCTCCTTGTACTTTGACCTGCAGAGCGGTGTTAATTATCCAGCCTCTCCCTGGGTTGCTGAAAGACACACAAGAGCAGTGGCTACACCAGAAGTTACTGCTCCTTTTCTTCCTTACTGCGGTGGTCAGAGAACAGCACCCTTTGTAATCTGGTCTTGAGAAGGTTTTAATCCCCCCCACCCCAACTTCACAACTAATATGTCAGCACTGTGGTCAGTTTGGAAACTATAATAAAGCACACACAAGGAGGTTAAAATTACCTGCCAGATATTAAAGGCCATCATCATTTGGATCTCCTCCCCATCCCAGGGTTTTCTCCTACGCTTGGTTTAAGAAAGACAAGCAATTAGTATCTTCATCTTTATATGCTGGTGCGTGGAGCCCTGATATTTTCCTTAACGCAGAGTATGGCAATGAAAGTTTTAGACTTTAGAGCAAAACGTATATAGAATTTTAGATCTTTAGGAGAACACTGTCAAATGGCCATTTTGAAAGGCTATTTGAATTCACATCCCCAACCAGAAATTTAAGATAATGCACTTCCCTTTCACCTATCCCTTGCTGGGAATTAACATTTCTAAAAATCTTTACTAATTCAATAATATCAACATGGTATTTCATTGTCTTAATTTGCCTTTCTTTGATTATTGATGATGATGAACATTCTTTCATCTGTTTAATGGCCACTTGTATTGATTTCTCTGTTGCTTGGCCATTTCTTTGTCTTTTTTTCCTATTGATGTATTTCTTTTTCTTACTGTTTTGTAAAATAACATTTTTGTATATTAAAGGCAGTCACCTTTCAGAAAAAAAGTTTTTGCAAATTTTCCCCAGTTTTTCATTTGTCTTTTTAATTTTGTTTATGGTAGGTTTAACATGACAAAAGCATTTTAAAAGATGTTTGTTTAGTCATAATTTTTAGCCTCCATCCTCCATGGTATGTGTATTTGTGCTTTCTAAACTATGATAATAATTTTGTGTGTCTACTTGGCTAGGCCATGGTACCCAGGTATTTGATCAACGTTACTGTAGACATTCTGTAAAGGCATTTTTAGATAACATTAATATTAAAATCAATACATTTTGAGTAAACCAGTTGACCCTCCGATGTGGGAGTGGGCATTATGCCATCACTTGATGGTCTGAATAGGAAAAAGTCTGGCCTCCCTGGAGGAAGAAAGGAATTCGGAGCAGACTGCCTTTGAACTTGAGCCGCAGTCTCAGCTCCTCTGTCTTCCTCCCGCCCTTTTCCAGGTCCTTCCCCTTCCCCTCGTGCTCTCCCTTGTTATGACTTGTATCTAGATGTCCCCCCACAGCCTCATGCACTCATAGGTGGGGAGTCTTGAAGGTGGCTGGATTAGGGTGTGTGAATGTGGCCCCACCCATGGGTGTGGGTGGCACCAATCAATAGGCTTACAGTTCGCGTGGAATATAAGGGCAGAGAGGGCAGGGCAGGCCGCTTGCTGCTTCCCTGTCTCCTTCCTGCCCTGCCACGGACTGTTTCTCCTCTGCGATGCCCCTCTGCCATGCCACACTGCTTTGGAGCCAACAAACTGTGGACTGAAAGAATCCTCTACAAACTATGAGCTGAAATAAAACCTGTGGGTGTCAGGTATTTGTCTCAATGATGAGAAAAGTAACCAAGACATCTCTCTACACATATCCTCATCCTGTTGAATCTTGTCTCTGTAGAATCCTAATTTACAACTCAAAGTTATATAAATATTCATCTACATTTTCTTTTCATGCTATCATGCTTTCAGTTTGTGCATTTTTAGTACATTGAGAATTTAATATTTTCCATGAGTCAGAAATTAATTATCTTACATGTTATCAAGATGTCTCAACATCTATTTAATAAAATACATCTATCCTTTCTTCTGTGCTTTGCAGTGAAACTTTTCACACATCTTCCTGAAATTTCCAGTCTGTTGTTTTGGCATGTCTGTTCTTATTCCTGTGGCCCCATTGTTTTAGTCATCCTAGTTTAACAATGCATTTTAATATCAGATTAGTTAATATCTAAGGCTGCCTTTTCCAAATACAATTTTGAAAAAAGTTTCCAGGTGAATTTAAATATTTTTGTTATATTCCTAAAAAAAAAAACCTCATGGGATATTTATTGGAATTGGGCCACTGTTTGAGATTAATATAGAGAAAATTTACATTTTTACAATTCTGAATTTTCCCACTCAGGGACAGAGAGTCTCTACATTTATTCAAGTCTCTTATTTTTTTCAATAAACTTGTTATTTTTCTTCAGATTGCTTTGCATATTTTATAGGCATTTTATATTTTGGTTGTTACTGATTTTTTTTACCATTATATTTTGTTGTTATTTTTGTTTGGTAATTTATATTGTGAATAAGGCTGTCTTAGTTACCTTTGGTCTCATTGCAGTGATAATATGTGTGACAGTCAAAGTTAAAAAAGGAAAGATCTGTTTAGCTCCCAGTTTGTACAGATTTCAGTCTATAATCGGCTGGCTCCAGGGCAAGGTGGCACGTGGCAGAGGGTAACAATTCATGGTGGCAGAAGACAGCAAAAGCAACAAGGGAAAGACAAGCCTCTTTCTGTTCCTTATGTTGTATCCAGTCTACCAGGATAAGAGTGCTGCCAATCCAATAATCAGCGGACTGATTCAGCAATGACCAACCCTTAGTCCCAGCATCCTTAATCCCAGCACTGCAGCATGAATCAGTCACACTCTCTAGATTCAGCGACCTTGGAAAAATCCCCATCTAAAACCACATGAGTCTTTGGGGGGACATCTAGACACAAACCACAGCAGGGCCTTACTTAATTGTCTGATAAATTCTGACCATAATTTTTGGAACCGTGGTTTTTTTTTTTCTAGAAAAGACATCCACTT
Organism: Dolichotis patagonum; assembly: GCA_004027295.1. Classification (NCBI taxonomy): domain Eukaryota; kingdom Metazoa; phylum Chordata; class Mammalia; order Rodentia; family Caviidae; genus Dolichotis; species Dolichotis patagonum. Next base: position 71,330 of record PVJX010005626.1, on the reverse strand, counting down.
CTCCAACGTTTCAATGTAATTTCTAAACGTCCTTGCCTGTTGTTTTTTCCTTGTCTAATTACAGTGATGAGGCTTTTCAGAACACTAAGTCATAGTACACAGTATTTGAGTTGCTTTGTCTTAATTCTAGACATGAAGAGATTCCCCGTAACTCATTATTACAGTGATCTTGGCTGTTATTTTATCATGAGACACACGCCCAGTACTCCCGGCTACAGTAAGAGTTCTGCCTTGGGAGTAGCTCTGTCAGATGTCTCTCCTCAGTTTGCTGGGGGGAAGGTAAGTTTCCTCACCTCTGTACTGCTGCTATGTGTTTGCGGCCCCAGAGGCTGATGCGTGGGTGCTAGACTGTATTCTTGCTTCTTTACTTGACCTTTTTGTGTCTTGGTTTCTTCATCTTTACATCAGGATAATCATAGCAGCTCGGTAAATACTGCCATTAGCAATTATCATTATTATTGCTGTTATACACATGTATTAGTCACTTTTTACTCATTGTTGAGACAAACTACCTGACGCCCAAAGTTAGGGAAAAAAAGGTTTATTTCTTAGAGTTCTTGGGGGTTTCAGGTCATACTTAGGTGGCTCCAAGGCAGCCATTCATGGCCACTGCAAACAGCATCAGCCAAAGCCAAAGCAAAAACAAAAGAGAAAGACCCACCTTCTTCCCCATCATTATATTGGCTCCACCCCTGGGCGGGCAAAACACTCACACCACCAATCCGAGCGCTAGACAACGAATCAATCACAAATACTAGATTCAGTCACCTCCATAGCTAATGAGGCTTTGGGGAGACATTTAAATAAACCACAACACATAAAATTCATTCTCCCAAACACATTATCACTGCGTTTTGAAAACAGATCTTTCTAATTCATGGTGTGTCACTGGCTTTTTTGTTTTGCTTTGCTCTTACATAGCACTTTTAATTTGCTAGTCTTTAGTTATGATTTTGCTTTGTGTTACTTTTCATGAGCCAGAGGAGCAATTGTTTCTATGTTTTATTTCTCTCAAGTTTGTGTCAGCTGTACCTCGCTTTGAAGAATAAGCTGGGAAGCTCAGTTTTTATTTTTCATTACACTGAATCATTAAATGCTGTTTGCCATCCTATTTGCTTTCTGATGCTATTATCAAGCTTGCTTTTATGATTCCTTTTAAGCGAACAAATATTTATGGAATGCATACTATGTGTAAGCACTGGTTTGTATTTGTTCCACCTTTAATCTTTCTATGCATTTTTTCCTTTTTCTTTTCTCTTTTTTTTAAAGCAGTGTCTCGCAGTGTAGTTCAGGGTGGCCTGGAGCTCACTGTGTAGCTCAAGCTGGGCTCAAATTCATGGCGCTCTTCCTGCCTCAGCCTCTTGAGTGCTAGGATTACAGGCATGTCCCACCATTCCTGGCTCATGTTTTGCTTATTTTGTAAAAAAAAAAAAAAAAAAGGAATCAAATATTTGTTGAGCCAGTGTGAGTCTTTTATATCAATATAATTTAACCTGCTTCATTATTATAATATGTATGTAT
>PVJX010005626.1:0-69709 GCA_004027295.1 Dolichotis patagonum | reverse complement strand
TGGAAGTCACTTTAAAAACTTTTAAACACGTTTAGTTTCATTCTTCTGTAAGTCTCAAATCTATTAAGACACTGTCTCTTGAGAACCAATGTTAATTCATTTTAATGCATTTTAACTTTTAATTTTGGTTCTAATTTTTCTTCTCACTCCCTTCTGTCTCTTCTGACTTTCTATTGCTATAGGAATTTAGAACCAAGTCAAAATTAAGTTTGTTTTTATTCTTTCAAAAACTTGACAGTTGTTTCACCTTGTTAACCAATGTCATTGTACTTATTTAGATTTATCTTGTGTTTATTTGGTTGCATACCCTGGTGTGGGTTCCCTTGTGCTATAGTGCTATAGGGGATACTCATTTTCTTAAGCTGGTTTAACACAACGTCTTCAAAGCAGTGTTTCTGAGTGAAGAGTGTGTACATGAGTGTTACGTTGTGTATGAGTGTATATGTGAGTGTTGGAATCCAAGAGTATAGTGGTTTTATACATGAAAACTCTCCTGCCCGTGCTTCTTATATAAAATTATTTTCCCCACGACTCTGTAGACATTGTTCCCTTATCTTACAGTATTTTATGTTTCAGAATAAATGTGGAAAAGAGGCCTTGTTTTGTTTCATTCAGGAAAAAAAAGAAATCTAAGTGCTGTTCCTTTTTTTTTCTTGTTAAATTGCTGCAACTACTTGTACTTTGTGTCCCTCCCATGTTTTATTTCTCTAAGTATAGGTGTAGACTGATTACCGTGTTCTAGAACAAGTGATAAAGACTTTTCATCTGTGCTTTGGTCTTTAGGAAAAATGCATCTTTAGTTGCTGCACGTTCCAGCCGCACTGGCTGAAACAAACAGTAGCTCCCCAAACTCGCTCATCAAGGAGGGTGCCATGGCTTCCGTGTGGCTGAGCTGGTTTCTCACCACTTCACTTCGGCCATGTACGGGCTCCAAAGCAGGTGCTGGTTGTGCAGGTGCATTTTCTGCCCTTTGCAGCCCCTCTGTCCGAAGCCACTTTGCTTTCCTCCTGTTCCTTCTCTCCTGCTGAGATCCATCTTCTTCTTTCATCATCGGTTCCTCATCTAGGATGAGCGTGAACCGATGAAGCACGTCTGCCTCTCTCTGAAACTGTGGTTGCTTCCAGCCCAGTGAGGTGGTGCACGCCTGTAATCCCAGCACTGCCAAGGCTGAGGCAGGAGGACTGTGGCAAATTTTAGACCAGCTTGGGCTAGAAGTGAGCTCAAGGCCAGCCTGAACCGCATAGTGAGACCCTGTTTCAAAAAGACAAAAAACCAAACAAGCACAGTATGGTTGCTTGTGCTCTCTTGAGGTGCAGAAGTTTTATTACATTTTTTTCTGGATTTTTTGGTTGTTGCTAGTGTTGTTGGTTCCAAGGATCGAACTCATGACCTTGCCCTTGCCAGGCAAGTGCTTGTGCAGCTGAGGTAAATCCCAGGCCTTTACATTTTCTTCTGAACCCTAAAATTGATCATTTTCAGAGAGTACTCTTTTGTTGTTATTGTTCTGTTTTGTTTTGTTTTATTCTTTTGTCTTTTTACTTAATATTTTCTTCTGATTATAAAATATTGTTGGTTTAGAAAAGTTGGAAAATATACCAATTACAAATTAAGAATATTAAAATCCCAATTTCTAAACAACAAGTTAACATTCTGATGTGATTTTACTTCATTCTTGTTTTTAGAAGTTTAATTTTTTTATTAGCACACATTTCCAGTACATAAATGATTATATTTATTGTGCAAGTTTGTACAGAACACATCTTAATTCTTTTTCTGTGTCCTTCCCTCCCACCCCTCCCTGCTCCTTCCCCATTTGCAAAAGCACTATTTCCACTGTTCCATTCTTTTTTAAAATCCCTTTTCCCTTCCTTTCCTCCCCTCGCTCCCCTCTCTTGTTCCCCTTCTCATTTGAAACAGATCTCCCTATCTCCTATTTCCTGTCTGTCTTCTTTTTTGCCCTTTATTTATAGTTTGGGTTTCTCATATAAGAGAAACCATGTGCTATTTAAACTTGTGTGTCTGATTTCTTTCACTTGACTCTGTGGTCTTGGAAGTGCATCCCTTTACCTAGAAATGCCTCAGGTTTATTCTTCTTTATGGAAGAGTGGGCCTGCATTGTGTATAAATCCCATTTCTTCATCCATTCATCTCTTGATGGACATACAAGCCCCTTCCAAGGTTTAGCTGTTATGAACTGTGCTGCTATAAACATGGGTGTGGTGGATCTCTGTAATTCGATAACTTTAACTCTTTTAGAAGGGGAATAGCTGGGTCAAACGGAGTTTCTGTTTTTAGTTTTTTGAGGAATCTTCATACTCATCTCTATAGTGGTTGCACTAGTTTACAACCACTGTGATGGCTCTTTCCCTGCAGCCTCACCAGCATTTGTTATTATTTGATTTCTTGTTAATAGCTGTTCTTTCTGGAGCAAGATAATATGTGTGTTGTTTTAATTTGCATTTCTCTAATGGCCAGTGATGTTGAATATTTTTTCATGTATTTATTGGCTGTCTACATTTCTTCTGAGAATTGTCTCTTCAGTTCAGTTGCCCATTTTTTTGATTGGGCCTTTTATTTTGCAGGGAATTTTTTAATTTCTTTATTCTAGATGTCAGTCCTTTGCCTCAGAAATAGCTGGTAGAAGTTTTTTTCCCCATTCTGTAGGTTGTCTCTCCACTCTGTTGGTTGTTGCTTTCAATGTACAGAAGTTTTTAAAATTTGATATCATGCCATTTGTTGATTCTTGGTATTATTTCTTGTGGCATTGGTGTTCTGTTCAGAAAGTCCTTGCCTCCTCCTGTGTCTTCAAGAGTTTTACCTATTGTATCTTCTAGCAGTTCCAGTGTCCCTGTTTTAACATTTAGATCTTTGATCTATTTTGATTTTAGCAAAGTACATGGTGAGGTATATGAGTCTGGACTTAATCTTCTGCATGTGGGTACCCAGTTGTCCCAACATAATTCTTAAAAAGGCTATTTTTCCTGCAGTACCTGTTTTTGGACCCTTCATTGTTTCTGCTTCTTGTATTCTGTTTCATTGATCTAGATTTCTGATTTTGTGCCAGTACCATGCTGTTTTTATCACAGTAGCTTTTTAATATAACTTCAGATCTGGGATTGTGATGCCTCCTGTTTTGCTATTGTTACCCAGAATCGCTTTTGCTATTCTGAGTCTGTTCTGATTCCATGTGAATCCATGGATTGTTTTCTCTATATCCGTGAGGGATGCTGTTGGTATTTTGCCTGGGATTACATTAAGTGTATATATCAGTTTTGGATATATACACTTTGACCATTTTGACTGCGTCAGTTCTGCCCATCCAGTTCAGAGAGGGCTCTCTGGGATGGTACGCTCTGTGTCCCAACCTCCATCACCTTCCTTTGTCCCGTGCCTCCTGCTGGGGATGCACATCTCTTTCACTCACCCTGATGAAGCCATGGATTCCCACTCACCATTAGCCAGCAGTCAGGATTGTTGGGTGACCTTCTCCTTGCCATCTGTCCACCTGGTGGCTGAGTCAGGTCCACTGGCATCCAGTCCTATGGAACGAACTGGAAGAATTCTATAGGAAGAATTCACTTCACGCAGCTCTGTTTCCCAAGTACATCTTTGAGTCCCCTGGCTGCTTCTCTCCCATGCTGAATTAGAGATGAGCACAGGACAAACTGCAGTCTGCAGTGTCTACTGCCCCAGGACCTCTGATCTTGTCCTTCAGATTGGTGTGAATTCAATGTTACTGCTTATTCTAGTGCACTGTCTGACAAAAGAACGTGATTTAACTTTTGCCTCCAAAGTAATTAATACATGGTATATACTTACAGAAAGAAAGCATTCTACCCAGTTAGAAAGTATATGATGTGAATGTAAATATACCAAGAAATACCAGCTAACAGCTTGGACTGAGGCTTTAGGCAGAATGCCTGTTGCAGCTGGGTTTCAGCTAATTGTGAGAGTGGGTTGAGGGGGCTGAGGTAGGTGGATCACAAGTTCAAGCCCCGCCTCTGCATTTTTGTGAGATCCTGTCTTGAAATAAAAAGAGCTAGGGGTATGATTAAGTGGTAGAACATTTGCTTACTATGCATGAGGCCCCAGCACAAGAAAGAAGATGGAGAGAAGATGGAGGGAGGGTGGGGAAATCTATTACCAAAGACCACTGGCAAGGGTGCAGTTCTTTGAAAGAGTCAGTCCGATGGTAAAAAATCTTACCCAACCCTCTGCCATCACCTTTCCAGCCCAGTGTCACTGCTGTTAGCAATAAAGGCTACCATTTACTATACAGCCCTTTGCCGTATAGTATTCCAGCTTCCATTTGCACGGGCGTAGGTCGGAAACGGAGCTGCGGCAGGATCTGCACGATCAGCACTGGGCTTCCAGCCCATGCTGGATTCTGTAGCACAGAGAAGCGAGTGAGGCCTGAGCTGAGCATAGTGTGCGTCTCAGCCCTGGGAAGAGGGGAGGCTCCTGGGGTGGAACAAATGCCCTGGGCCTCCTCCAGGCTACGGATGAGGAGGACAGTCCTGCAAGTGAGGGCCCTCAAGGTGTCCTGCAGACCTTTGGAGCCAGCTGCAATCAGCGTTTCTCAGTTCGGTTCAAGAGGTGGCTGTGGGGTTCCCAGAGGGCAGAAATAGAGGCCGGAATCTTGCAGAATGCTGAAAACTCCGAACTCGGGGCAGACGTGAGCCTGGCTCTGGATCCAGAGCAGAGCGATTGCCTACTGGAGCTCTGTGGCCGGGGCTCCCGAGGCTTCCCTGTCACTCTGCCTTGACTGGCGCTCAGGGCCTTCACCTCTGCGAATCTTCTTGCTTCTCCTGCTGTGGCCTTTCCAGCCAGCAGCCCTCTGCAACTGTGTTTCTTCTCTCCGCCTCCCGGTTTTTGAGTACCTGTGGCTTCTGCTTCCTGGTTCTCAGGTTTCCTTGGACCCTTTCAGGTTCCTTGGTGACCTCAGGACTAACTCAGAGCTTCTCTGAATCTCAGTTCTGGAGGAAACTGCTTCATCATCACTTGCCTTTTTTTAAGTTCCCAGAACAGAATCAGACTGGCTTTGCTTGCCTCTGGGAATGTGTCTCTGGGGGAGTCTTGGGTTCAGGTCTCTGGGTCAGGCTGTAACCTGAACTGGTCGGATGAGGGCCCAGGGGGTCAGATGCAAAGATCAAAGACGGCTGCCCAGGACCACCCTTTCAGCTGAGTCTGTGGCCCAGGTGACTGTGGGTGTGGCAAGAGCGCTGGTTGCTGTGGGGAGAGGAGGGAGGCAGGGCACAGACACAGCAGCCTACTCCTTTGTCCTTGGGGTCTTCAGATCCGGCTCTTTGATGCTATCAGCGGAGATTCCCAGCCTCATCACTGATGATGTCATAGGTGCTGTGACATCATCAGCGATGAGGCTGGGAAACTCCGCTGATAGCATCCAAAACCAGAGATCCAGTCACACCCTATGGCTTCGGGGAATGGTGCCACCCCAGAGCTGCACAGGAACTTTCTTTGGTGGAGGCCTGGTTTTGCATGTTCTCAGCTCACAGATGGGCTTTGAGACCGGAGAGATGGGCAGCAAAGACTGCTTAGCCTTGGGGTGCAGCTTCTACCCTGACCTTGCTGTGGGTGTACCTGGTGACTCACCAGTAGATGCAGGGGGACAGAATCATGAGACACCCTGCCTTCCAGAAAGTACTTCAAGACTTCACAAAGACAGCATCTGCACTAACCCACATCCTAACTTTGGTTTCCATTTACCTTTAAAATGTTTTGTTTTCTTCCAGTTCCCTTTGAGCAGGTGATGAAACCTGCGTAGAGGGCTGAGTCTGTGGTTTTTGCTTCTGCTGGGAAAATTGATCTTCCTGTACACTGGTGGTGTGATCAGGTAGGGCTTGAGGCCATTGCAGGGTAGGTCCAGGAATAAACTCCAGAATCGTAAATTAATCACTGAGAGCTGGCAGGAAAGTACCATCTGGATAACATGAGCTTGTAGCCCAACCTGGGAGTACTGAAGCGTAGTCCTTGGGGTTTGAAAGGTAATGACTTATACAGAAATAAACAAGATTTCATTTGGTTTGCCCCTGGGTCCATGGCTTTTGTTAATACATGATGCCAACGAGTTGCTTTGCATAGAATCACTGTGTTAGGAGTGCTGGTCTACACTGTCGTTCACAGCATCAATGGTTAGACAACTGGATTATGTCATCTCACTGTGCCACTTACTAACTCAGTGATCCTAGACAAATCCATAACTCCATTGAGTCTCATTTCCCCCAGCTGGGAAATGGCGATAATACTAGTACCTTTCTCACAGGCTCGTTGTGAATAATCAAGGAAATAACACAGAACTACCTTGGCCCAGGTCCTGTCCTGCAGTGGGCTCTCAGTTATGAGGGTAAACACAGCCAGGGACATCAGATCTTAAGCCTGCTTCCCGTGTCTAGTCCCTGGTATCTGGCACTTGTTCCCAGAGTTTTGCAGCCAGTGGATATTGATGTGAAGTCCAAGCCCCGCCCCCCCAGTTGCAAGCAAACACTACTGGTTCAAGTTCCTTAACCAGCAGGCACTGCCCAGTGCGTTGGCTTGCCAAAGCGGGGCTGGCACACAGGCTGCTGGCTGCTTACTGCCTTGGTATCTGTTCTGTGTTCTGGTTGCTTATGCATATGACTGTATCAGGCTCATTACCCGTAATGAACTACTTAGTGTTCAGTAACCAGAGCCATTGGAATCCTTCACTGTAGGTCTCTATGATTAGGAGACGAATCATTTCCGGGAGAAAACTAATGCAGACTTTAGCAGCCACACTCCTCGGTTGAGAGCAGTAACTGTAAACAGTGAGAGAGGTGCTCAGCGGTCCCAGTGCCCTCCAGCGAATTCTTGAGATAAAGTGGTGCTTGCCAAGTGGTTTGCTTCTGTCTGTGTGAGAGTGTTCCAGGTGCCAGTTGGAATAAACAGAAGACAGGTGCCAGGGATGCCCAGGCTCCTTTTTGGTTGAGAGTCAAAGAGAAGAGGAAACTAGGAAAGCAAAACTCTAAAAAAAGATGATGGAGCAAGCCAGCCAGGTGTTTGCTGCATTGTAGAAAAGAAAGAGCGTCCTGTGTCTTGGAAGAATCCAGAAGTCTAGGGGAGGTGAGCTGTGGGGTGGACACCCCTGTAGCATGAGCAGAAAACCCTGACAGGTGGCAACCCCGGAGAGCAGGGACGCCTCTCCTGTGGCCTGCAGGAGGCCTCACCCAGGGCTGGGGTCATGATAATGTCATGCCTGGCCTTTGGCTTCTCATGTGCTCAGCCCCTTTCCAAAGAAGACAGCTGGCAGCTGAGATGCTGAGGGCTGATTCTGGGCTCCTTCCACTGTCACATTCTGACTGGCTTCAGAAAGGACCCAGTGGACCCGACCTCTTTCAGCGAGGTTAGGAAGACCGCGAAGAGCTGGCTGGTACAGCCTGCTGCCTCGTTGGTTTTTACTTTAAAAAAATACAACAAAACTCATGTTTGCATTGCCTGCTTTTAAGAACCCACTTTACTTTGTTTCAGATGAACCCCGTGGACATACTTGCTGCTTGTTTACTCAGTCAGTGCAGATATTTATGCAGTCAGTGTTTACTGAAGGGCTTCCCTTGTGTTGGCTGCTATTATGGGGCCTGGGAATAGAAGCCAACACCTGCAAAACTTCGTTTCTAACTTGCTTCCCACCTTTGTTTGTGCCCTGTCTCAATCTTCAAATCCTTGGAGCTTTCCTAGTTGGTCACATCTTCCCTCACAATGATACAGTGCTGATAGCCCCATTATACAGGTGAGAAAACTGAGACCAGGATTGGGTCATGGGCTCAAGGATTAGCCCAGTGGGTGGAGATTCCAACACCAAAACTCACATTCTGGTTCTCCATTTGTTCTTATCCATCTAATTGAGTTTCCAGTCTTTCTTCTGTTCCTTCCCTGTCCACCCCTTCAAATCTTATCTGTCCCGTCTTTCTTTCCCCTCAGCTGAGCTGTCACTTTTCAGGGAAACAAGTTGATAGAATCAGCTCATCTGTGCTCAGGGGTAGGAAGCTAACAATGGCTTAATGCTGCCCTCTGTGCATTTGCTTTGACCCTGATACAAGGTCACCCACTTAATCAAACACACTCAGCCTTGGCTAAAGTTAGGGACCCACTGAGGTAAAAGCATATTTGTAGCATGTCTTATGTCCCTGAGTAACCAAATCCATTGACCAAATCCATTCTTTACATAGTAGTCATTGGCACTTTTTCCTTTTTGTAAAAAGAGGTGAGTTTGACAGACAATCGTGATGATCTTTCAGCTGAGGTCCTTCTCCAGCCCTGAAAGAGACTCCTCCCACCTGCTCAGGCTTGGCAGGCAGCCGGCTGCTCACTGCTGCAGATCTACAGTTGTCTTGCCTTAAATAAACCTATTTGAAGAATATATTCCCAAGCAAGGAGGATGGGTATTTTTGAAGGGGATCGAGAAGAAATGTAGCTTACTGGATTTTATCTCACAACTGATTTGTTTCTGCCAGATGTTGATATGCAGCCCTGATGCAAAGATTTCAGGTCTTGGGAGTATTAATGTTATAAACAGCCTTCCGCTGCTTCATCTGCTAGCAGGAACCTTAATTTATCACGTAGATGTAGGGTTGCAATTTCTCATCCATTTGTTTAAAAAAAAGTCAGGCAGCCATGGGGAACGCATCCCTTGTTTTAAAAATCCATTCTTAGGTACAGTATAAGAAATTTATTCTGAAACATCTTCATCCCCTTGGAAATAAAAAATCCTGCTTAATGGCTAGGAATCTCTCCTGGGCTTTGATTAAGAAGGGACCACAAGGATGGGCCTTTCTCTTCTTTGTCATTTGTCATGTGGGCTCAACTTCAGGAAGAAAGACTCGTCTTAGGCGCCGGCTGGTAAGGGCACCTTCTGGGACACAGATGTCTGCCTGCCAGCGCCTGCTGCCACCACAGGTGTGCTGTGGGGACGCTCATGTATTCAGGGACCTGCTGACGACCGCAGAATGCAGGGAAAGGGCAGGACCCTCTCTGTTCTGTAATCTCGGGCCCCTGCCCTCTCTGCCATGTTTAGAATATAATACTTTTGGTGAGTTTTGTTTTCCTGATTATAAAAACAAAATGTATCCTTTGTAGAAAATTTGAATGCATAAATATATATATATGGAAAGAGGAACACAGAAATTACTTGTAATCCCACTGCCTGGAGATAGTCTTTATCATTTTGATTTATTTCCAGCCTGTTCTCTCTTAATGCATTTATGTTGTTTCCACAAAACCGGAGTCTTTCAGGACATTCCCTTCTGTGACCTGATTTTTTTTCACTTAGTGCTTATTTTTCACTTACTGTTATTTAAAGATACTCAGCATCCCTGCACAAAGAAGTCATTGTCATATTGTGATGATACAGGGATGACGGGACTCACAGGGACCCTTTCCCTTCACTGAGTTCACATTCACATTCGGGGAGGGGCAGGCGTCCAGCAGGTTACTGTGGCCGCATAATTTAATTGCAGCGAGATCACAAGGGCCAGAGAAGAGGAGAACCAGGGCTGCAGGCAGCTGCTTTCTCTGGGAAACCAAGGCATCGCTGAAAAAGTGGCCTGGAGGCCAACAGCAGAGGATAAAGCAAGGCTGAGGCAGACAGGGCCTGGGAGAAGAGTGCAAATCAGGAGCTCTCGTCGGCCTAGGAGCTCAGAGAACAAGAGATAGACAGGGAGGCTAGGCAGGGACTGCGTGACCCAGGGTCCAGTTAGGGACATCAGCCTTATCCTAAGAGCAGAGCCAGCTGAGGGCCTCCATCAGCCCCATGACTAGGCGCAGGGCGCAGCCGTGCAGAGTTATTCTGCTGTGAAGAATGAGGTGGAGGCCATGGGGGGACGGGCAGAGTGAGGAGGTCACCACCACAGTGCAGACGAGCAGCCCCGCTGACTGCTTCCCCCTACATTTGAGGAGCATTCTGATCAGCTGTTGTGACTTACTGGCTATGGAAGGGACAGAGAAAGAGCTGTTAATGATGCTTTACCAGATTCCCGCCTTTCACATCTGGATGGAAAGACTGAACGCTAAAATGGGGGACCCTGGGGGAGGAGCAGGTCTCTCGGTGTAGACTGGAGGCTCTATGAGTGGGATGTGCCCACTGCAGAGGAGACAGCAGACGTGGGCTCGGCTGTGTAGGACTGGGACACAGCACAGGCCCTGGGCTCACCATCAAGACGGAGGGATCACCGAGTGTGCGTGGCAGCACGGAGCTGTGAGTAGCTGGAAGTGTCTGAGCCGGTTGAGACTGAAGGGGTGAAGGTCTAGGGCGAGGCCTGCGGGCCAGGAAGGTGGCTGCACTGGGGGCTGGGCATCCTCATCTCCTGCCATCCAAGGCTGCCTGGCATCCTTTGCTCTGTGGACCCCAGTGGTACCATGGGACAGGGTCCTATTGCTACCTGAGAGCCTGCTGTTAAATTTTCAGCCACTTCATGAGTCATCAGTTGAAACTGGCCACAGTAGGAGCATTTGTGCAGGCCAATGGCAGATGCTGCGAATGGGGGCTTTTTCTTCCCCACAGAACTGACTGTCCAGCATTTACCAGCACACCCTGTGTGACTGCCCTTTGTCTTTGTTCCTGGTATACTCCATGGCTTATTTCCCTTGGAATCTGGGAGGCACGTCTGTCAGTGCTCATTTCGATTTTTCTCTTGATAGTTTCTCATTTTGTTCCACATGCTCAGCCCCTTTGGAAAGGAAAGGGAAGGGAAGGGAAGGGAAGGGAAGGGAAGGGAAGGGAAGGGAAGGGAAGGGAAGGGAAGGGAAGGGAAGAAGGCTGCAGATGACACATGGAGACACTGAGCTTTCTCGGTCTCTGCATGTTTTCTGTCCCTGCTGGAACCAACAAATGTAGTACGCTGAACAGCTGAACTTCATTTCCTCAGTTTCCATAGATGAGTCTTCGGGAGTTTAGCGAGGTACTTGGTTAGCGCGTCCCAAGGCCAAAGCCAGTGCGCTGACTGAGCTGGCTGTGATCTGGAGCCTGGGAAACCATTTCCACGCCCACGCAGATTGCTGACAGAGTTCAGCTCCGGTGAGGTGGGACTGAGGGCCCGTTTTCCTGCCAGCTGTTGGCTAGCAGCCTCTCTGCTTTAAAGGTCATGTGCCTTCCTGTCAGTGTCACCCCCCAGCCTCACTAGCAATAGGACGCTGAATCATCCTCCTGGTTTCTTCTCTGCCCCCAGCTGGAGACAGCCCTCTGCTTGCGGGGCTCCTGTCCATAGACTCACATCCTCCGGGCCACCTCCCTATCCTAGGGCTGGGCAGCTCGCAGCAGTGGGAGCCCGCTCCTCTCACAGTCCCCGTGTCAGCAGAAGTGAGCTCCCTCGGAAGCTCCTTGCGGGGACCTTTCCTAGCCTCATCCAGCTTCCGGAAGCCCCATCTGTGTTGCTCCTTTCTTAGTAGTAGCATCACTGCAGTTTCTACTTCCATGTGCCATCTTCCCTTTGCATCTCTTCTCCTCTCTGAATGTCTGTGCCCCCCATTTCCAGCTGCTTATGAGGATCCCCATCGTGTTGGGTTAGGGCCCACCCCTAATTACTTGGTTTTACCTTGCGATATGGTTTGGATCTTAACCATCTCCAAAGCCCTAAGTCTTGGAGCCTTGACTGGCAGCCTGTGGTGTTTGGGGAGGTGGTAGCAGTTTTAAGAGGTGGGGCCTAATGGCAGGAAATTAGGCCCTTGTGATGTGTCCTAGATATTGGAATCCCAGCCTGTTCCTCTCTGCTTTCCCTCTGTCTCTGTCTCTGTCTGTCTGTCTCTCTCTCACACACACTCACTCTGCTTCCAGACCACCATGAGAAGAGTCTTTCTGTTCTCCCTGGTATCCTCTACCATGTTGTTTTGTCTTGCCCCAGGCCCAAAGCAACAGGGCCAAGTGGCCACCGACTGAAGCCTCTGAAGCCAGAAGGCAAAGTAAACGTCTCCTCTTTAAACGTTGTTTATCTCAGGAACTTTTCACCACTTCAAAAGGCCAAGAACCACACTTTGATTAGATCTGTACAGACTATTTGCAAGTAAAGCCTCCCTCACCAGGACTGGAGATTAGGGCTTTCACGTGTCCTTTCGAAGGACACTGTGCATACGTCACGGTGCCGAGTGAAAACCCAGAACATAATCACAGGAGCTGCATCTCATCAAACTCCTCATCCTAAAAGGCGGGTGGGTGTGGGGTGGGTGTGAGGAGCAGCCTGTTTAGAATTCTACCTACCGCAGCCTCCCAAGATGCCCAGGAAGGAACTGGCTCACACTGACTGACGTAAAAGGCTCCTCCTTGGATGCCCTCAGTTCACACCTGCGCTTCCTTCCTCCCACTCCGAGTGTCTTAACTCAGAACAAACAGTTCTTCTAGGGCCGGACTGTGTTCTCCTCCCCAAGGCCCCCTGGAACACACTGCCCGAGCTGATCCAGGTGTTTGGCACAAGACACACAGTAAGAAAGCACTCTACTGTCCTTCAGACACAACCGATTTTGTGCTCCAATCAACAGCCAAAGAAATTTGCTCTTGCTTCTTTTCCCTTAAAATTGTAAAGTGTGTAACAAATTGCGCTCCATTTTCCTCTGCGTGCTTTTGGTTGGAAGACACTTTTCTCTTCCCAGCCCGTGCAGCCCGTTGGCCATGTGTTCCCGCAACCCAGAGCCATCTCGGGGGCCCCGCTATTTGCCCTCTCTTTTCATCTTCTCCAGGAGCGGGGTCCCCACTGTGAGAATGGCCCTGCTCCATCTGCAACTGACTGAAATTACATGGCAGCTTGAGCCTTCCTTTTATCTCCTCCCTCTTCGAGATGCCAAGCAAATTTCAAAAGTGATGCACACGTTTTTACGAAGCAAGCAAGACTCTTGTAACCGTGCTTCACAAGAATGTTGATGACTTCCTACCGTGTGTCCAGTTTGTTCCTTTCTGGGCAATTTCCCTGGGAGAATTTAATTATGCTAAGTTATTGTGTGATCTTCTGCACTACCCACAAAGGTTAGAGAATAGAATTAGTCAGTAGGAAATCTGTTTTAGAAATGAGTTTGGTTATTTGATCAGTTTTTAAATCTTCAAAGGTTAATACCTTAATTAGGCTTTTTAAAAACATGGCTATTTTGTAAAATAGCCTGAGAGCTCAAGCTTGGAAAATAAACGCCTCCATTCTCATGTAGCTTTGCATGCTGAACTTTGTACCCCTGATACCACGACGCCCCCGAATCCGGAGGCTGGACCGTATTGCCTACCACTGGGGTTAGGTTCCAGTTGCATTTGCTCCAGCCTGGGCCCTTGTGAGCGTGTTATGTTTTGTGCGTTCTGGAAAGACAGAGCGAAGAAGGGTTTCTTTTGAGGAAGAAATCGGACCCACAGCCTTGGCCTCGTCACTTGCATTCAGAGACAGTTGGGCCATGTGCTGAGCTCAAGACCAGCACTCAGTAAGCACGAGCTCTGATCACCACCCCGAGATCATTGGTGCTGGACTTGAGACAAGTCCCGCATAGCCATGGAAGCCCTTTCTCTGCCAAGCGAGGCTGGGATTCCCTTACAGGGGCCATGGGAGGACAGACGAGTTCCTAGAAGTGAAGATGGGGTTCCCGCGGGGGTAGGAAGATGCAGAGCCCGGCTCACGTGACGAACAAAACTTGTACCCCTTCCGTTTAAAACGAGCCCCAAGGAGGCTTCGCAGAGCTTCGGCTCTCATCTTACAGCGGGGCAAATATTTGTCCAGCGCTGTCGATGTTTAGAAGCCCCCTCTGCCTCGCTAGCTGGCACAAAAGGTGATAAAGGGAAGCAGATAGCGTTGCCTTGCAAGCTCTGTCGGCCAGTTTTAAAATAAGCACAGAACACAGGCACAGCCGATGGAGTAAGTGAATGTCAGAATATGCACAGGCAGAACCGTCGTCTTCCCTTCCCAGGATCCCCTCATCCAGCGAGAGTGTGCACCGCGGGAGGTGGGACGGGCAGAGATCCTCGCCGCCTCAAGGACTTCAGAGCGACAAGGGGGCAGCTCAGCACGGCGTGGCCTTGGCCACGTGTCAGAGGCCCCAAGTCCCCCACCCAGGATTAATTGTTCAAGCCTGTGCTCAGTCACAGAGGAATTTTAAATCATGTAAGCGTGTGCTTCTCTGAAGCAAATGTGAGTTGCCACTGTTCTCAACAGCAGATTTTTAAGCTGAACTGAAGCCCTGGGCAGTTGTTTGATTCCTTGCCTGGATTTTCAGAAGCAGCTGGTAACTGCAGTTTATACAAATCTTTGCGGGGTGCTCTAACTTTATAGGCCTCGTCGTGGACACTTGACTTTTGCATGGATACATGACACAAGTTTGTCTGCCTGCCGTGCCCCAAGAGTGATCCCACCATGCCTCCCAGCCCCCTCGGGACCCAGCCGCGTGTGTAACCACAAGAAAGCGCTGTTCAAGTGGTCGGGTTCCTGCAGTATCTCAGCAAAGGCTCGGCCTCTGAGTCATCTTGGAGCTGGTTCTGGAGCTTTGAGTCAGCCATCCCAGGACCGGATTAGACAGGGCTGTAAGGACAACTGCTGGGTTTTCAGCACAGCCGTGGGAGCAGTCCTGGGTCTGAGCTGGGCACTCAGGACTCGGCTGTGAGCCATTCTGACCGTCACTATGGTGAAGTATGTAGAAAATTGCTGTGGGTACAAGGAGTGGGTGCAAGGACTCTGGCTCTTTCCCTTTCTGTTCTCTATCTCTTTCTCTTTCTCTCCTTCTCTCTTTCCCTTTCTCCATTCCCTCCTCCCCTCCATCTTCCTCTCTCTTCTCCCTCCCCTCCCATTGTTTCCCCTCCCTTTCTCCCTCTCCAGTTTGTTGATGCTGGCACCCTGTTTAGGGTTTTAGGACTCAGGGAGTCCCCATATCCCCTCTCAGATACCCACACACAGTGACTGGACAGGCATGTCCTATACGCAAGCAGTGCAGAGGCTGACAGAAAAGAACTGGGCATCTGCTCTGCCCTAGGCCCAACTCTGCAGCAAAGGTGGGTACTGCAGAATTGTCCCAGACCTCTGCTCGCCCACTGAGGAGGGGCTTCCCTGGAGGGAGCAGGGGAGACCTGACTTCCAGCCCTAGTTCCGTCACCTTGGTGGCTGTGTGACCTTGAGAGGCCAACTTTGCTTGTATCTCCTCTCCTGTGAGACTGATATGACAGCGCTCACCTCACAGAGCAGGCGTGGGGAGCAGAGGGACAGGCACAGAGCGCGTGCTCCGGGAGCCACGTGGCACTGCTGGTGTGGCTGCCGTGGCTGGCTTTGTCTTTGTCCCCATCTTCATCCCCTGGAGTGAGAGCCCTGTGGGCACGCAGGCAGGAAGGCAGCCGGGCAGGCAGGGCCCCAGGAGCTGAGGCCTGGGAGCTGGCCCCTGGCTGGATGTGCACTGTGCAGACCTCCTGCGTCTCCCCTCCGCTGGGACCTGACTCTGACCAGCTCAGGTCCTGAGCTGCTGCTCTGGGAGCAGGCTTGCGGCTGAGTGTTCCCCTGCTCTTCACATGGGAGACTTAATCAATTAGTATTTATTTTGTTTCAAGTAGGAGATATTTCCAAGAAAGCCAGGTCTTCGAAGGCTTAGGAAAAGGTTTACAGGCGAGGATTTACCCATAATGCCCTTCAGGACCTCCCAAGCCAGGGCCCATTTGGAGCCAGAGCCGTGGGTGTAGGGTGCACCAGGGCTTCCAGATCCGCCCTCCCTGCCGAGCTTCCGGCTGCGGTGGGGCTTACCCCACAATCTTGCATCTCTGGCTTCAGTAAGATAATGTTTGAGAAATCTTTCTCTCCACAGGACTCGCCATTCACAGTCTTGCTAAGAACTGTAACACAGAGATTACTAAAACCTCAGGCTGTCATCCTGGGCTGCACGTCAGACATGGCTTCAGCTTCCCAGAGTCCTTTTCAAAGTGCAGCAGTGACCACATCCTCCCTTCCTCCCCACGCGGTCCACACCTCCTGCTGGCATGGCGAGGAGCACCCATGGGGCCTGTCCTATGCCAGGAGGTGTTTCGGCAGCACTGGGGACAAGAAGAGAGCACATAGCTTCTCTCAGGGAGGTTCCAGGGCTGTCACCCAGAAGGGCAGGTGTCCATGAGGGGGCAGGACCCTACAGGGAGGCCAGCTCAAAGGCCCCTTGCTCAGGAGGAGGTGGCAGCTGTACCCTAAGGGAGTGGCGAGAGGGGAGTTATGGGAAAGTGTGCAAAAGGAGAATATGCAAGAGGCAGCAGGGAAGAGCCAGGGGACAAATGGGGAGGCCTGCTGGTCCCCACCATAGGAGATGAGCCGGGACAGGTCCTGAGCAGAGGAGAATGGAACAGTGGCCTTGGGTCTGGAAGAGAAGAGACCAACAAGCAGTTTGAGTCCCCTGGAACCTGGCTCCCGGTGACAGTCCTGATCTGTGTGTCAGGCAAGGGCAGGATCATCGTGCTCCCTATTCTGGCTGTGCACATGTGCTACAGACACCACACCTTCACCTCCAGGGGTCCACCTGCCGGAGTACTTGGGGCAGACTTACATATGAGAGCAAATAGTGAGGCTTCTCTCCTGGGACCCACTTGTGCCAGACCTGGAAATCCCTAAGATTGCTTTGGTGGAGGGCAGAGAAGTGAAGCCACTTACAGCTTTTTACCTTGGACTGTGGACTCCTGCAGGCCTGGGATCCATAGGGGTTAGCATGAGAGAGAACCGAATGCAGACCTCAAAACAGGGCAGCTCTCTTCTGGGTAAACATCCTAGAAAGCGCGCTGGGTTTCCATCCACAGTACTGCTTTGTTTGTTCTACTGTTTCCAGAGAGCTAGTTTAGTCCACACCGTTACATACCTACTTTGTAAAGAAATTCGGTGTGGATGACTTTGAATCTCAGGGCGTGGGCTGGAGAATGCAGTTGTGCTGATTGAAATGGGCGGTCAGGGGAATAGAAACCACCTGTGTACCAGACCTGGCATTGGCCCTTCTACTCCCAGCCTGAGCCTCAGCAAAGCACATTTACCCCTGTTCGGCCTCAGGGCACCAGCAAGTCCCAGAGGGACCCCGGAGAGCCCTGAGCTCCCGGCTGAGGCTGCAGGTTCGACACTCAGTCCCATGCTTATTCCAGCAGAGACCACTGTTAGCGCCCTCACAGCCCAGGAACCTACTTTGAACATAATCCTAACCACACTGATTATCTGGACTCCTAGCCTGCCAACTTCAAAAGCAGGAAAAGGGGCTGTCAGAGGCAGATGCTGGCTGCAGTATGGAGGACAGATGGCCGCAGAAAGAGATAGGGTCACCAGCTGACATGGGGCTGGCTCCCTTAATTCTTCATTAATCCCCTGGATGGCCCAGGACCAGAGCAAGGGCTGATCATTGCCCTTCGCTGTGCTGATCCTGCCTTGTCCACAAAGCCGGGGGATACTCAGCTCTCTCACTGTGAAAGGATGGGAGTGTATTATACCCAAAGACACATGGAGGAAAACACAGTTTATTACATATGGTCTGTAGCTTGGTGTTATGGTTTGTGTCAGTGTCGCTCCAAAGCCTCATTCAGTCCTGTGGGGCAGGCTTTTTAGAGGCGGCTGAATGTAGGGTGTGATCAGTTCACTGACTGGTTTGGCACCGCCCTAATCCCAGCAGCCTGGATAGTGGGTAAAGGGGCAGAAGGATGTTGTTAAGGTCAGTTGTTGATCTTGCTGTCTTTTGCCCACCATGATGTGTCTCTCCTCGGCAAAGCCACCCTGCCCTGGAGCCAGCCAATTAGACACTGAAACCTCTACAAACTGAGAGCTAAATAAACCTTTCCCCTTTAATTCTGGGTGTTGGGTGTTTTGTCTCAGCAACAAGAGAAACGTAACTAAGACACTTGGTTATTTGAATTGTTCACGCATTCTTTTAGAAATATCCACCAGTGTTCCAGGTTTAGGGTTGCACCTGCTCCTGAAGAGCTGATACATGAGTGTGGATTTATTTCCTTCCATCGATGGAACAAGTGCCCTCCAGTCATGACCCCACATTTCAGCAGCCCCTGCTCCCTGCACCTGTACCATGGTGGGCAGCCTGGAAGCTGGCAGCGGAGTTCGAGATGCAAAACGTACTCCATGCCCCAAGCTTGTCCTTCCCCCCGGGGCCCAGTAGAGCTCGGCCCTGCTCATTAACAGCCCAAGGCTGCTGTCTCTCATCTGAGCTGTGGTCCTTCATCTCAGCCAGTGTGTCAGAAAGTGCCGGCCTCTGTGCTCATCTTTATTTCTGTCTGCTCATTCTCTAAGTGGATTCCGTGGATGCCACTGGGCCCAGGCCCAAAACACGCTGTCCGTGTTGTTTACTCACTGTGTATATGTTTGCTTTTCAGCTTCAGAATGCAGAGGGTTGTTTACAGCCTCCCTAGTGAAAATGTTGACTAAAGGTAGCCTACAGTGCTAGACTTGGGAAGAGCGAAAACACCCAGTCCGCACTCCACCTTGATACAGCATTGGTGTGAGAGGCCTTGGCCTGCGAGCCGTGTCCTCTGTGCTCCAGAGAGGCATGCACACCGTTGTCAGCATCTGCGAGCGGGTGTCCTCAGTACACGGCCCGCAGGCCTCTTGCCTGTGTTGAATGAAATAAATGTGTGCAAAAGCCGAGCCAAGCTCTTCAAAAGGACGTGGGCCTTCACTGTTTTTTTAATATAGTTTCACCCATGAAACGCAGAATAAGTTGATCAAAATCTATGCTAGAAACCCCATAAACTCTAGGACATCGCTGGTGAGCAGTTTATCATTAAAAGCCAGCCTCTCAGTGTGCTCTGCACTAGCAGGGTGTCCAGAAGCACCTGGAAATGTGTTCCGAGTGCAGGATTCTGGTTCTGTGACTCAGTGAGCTCACTTCGTGCCTTGCTGGGCACGAGAAGCTTTCAGGGAGGTGACATTACATGCTTACACAACACGGTGTTATAAAAAAAAGACATCCCAAGTATCAACTAGGCAGGATGACCCAGCACCGAGACCCCAGAGGCCAGTAAAAGTTGCAGAACCCTCACAAGTGAAATCCTACGTCATCCCAGATTCCAGAGCATGTGGAACTGTCTTCCTCTTCTCTTTACGTGGCTAAGATACTGTTAGACTCCTGGCTTGTGTGTCTAAACTGAGTTCCCCAGTACCCTCGCCTGGACAGGGGATGCGAACGCAGCCCCAGAGCTGTGATGGAGAGCAACCCTTGCCGTGGCCACAGCGCTGAGAACAAGTGTGTGATAGTGCTGCAATTGGAGCACTCTGCGACTCATCAGTGGGGGTTTCTTCCTTTTAACTATGGGCTTTGAAGCGGTAGTTGGACGGCGGCTGGTTTTTATCTCAAAAGAAAGCGAGTATTGAAGGAAAGCACTGGTGCTCAGTTTCCGGCAGCAGGATGATCCGAGCTGACCCTGGACCCCTCCACTGTCCTCCTTCCAAATGTACAGAAATGCTGGCTCAGATATTGCTAAGAAAAACGTTTTCCCTCCAAATAGATGGCCAAGCCTGGAAGGTGCAAGGGGTTGAAATGAGCATGAAACTTCCAAAGGCAGTGATTAGTGAGCAGATAATGCTCAGCGGGGGACAGTGCCAGTCTCCTGTATAAGCCAGCAGTGCCGACAGCAGAAGCTTGAGCGCACCTGGTGGGCAGCAGGTGGGTGGAGACCTGAGTGAGACGGAGAAGCCCCTGCGTAAAGCAGATCCCAGAGGCTGCGCTTACTGTGGAAAGGAGGGCGCAGGAAGTGTTATCTCCGGCATCAGGAATGTGTCCAGTAACTTGTGATCTGTCTGGAGTTTGTACCACACAGAAGAATAAGGTCTGAACTTTAACTATCTATGTGGTGCAGAAATTCTAAACCTAGAAATAGAGGGACGTCCAAGATCAGTCAAACCCCTAGGGCTCCTAGGAGAAACAAGTACAAATCACTTTAAAGGAATATCTCCATACCAGAATGTACAGGATGCCCATGGGAAAGAGAACATCTGCGCCCATATTATAAAGTTGCAGATTATAAGGAAGAGGACAGGTTAACAAACTCGAGACATGGGAGGATTAGATTTTCTAGAATCTTTAGATAATTAAGCAATATAAGTGTGACTTTAAAAATCTTTGTTTGAAATAATGTGAGTATAAAAAGAGAAAAAAGAATTATAATGAAAGACTTAAAGGGAGGAAACAAGAAAATTCGAGAGAGTAAAACTTCTAGAAACCAAATTTAATAAGTTAATAACTTAATGGACAGGTTCAAAATCATATTAGGGATACCCAAAGGGAAAACTGTTGAAATGGAAAATAGCTCTGGGGAAATTATCATAAAAGCTTAGAGAGACACAAAGATAGAAAAAATAAAACAGTGACAAAGAATATTAATATACAAAAATGTTATTAAGGGATGTTGTCAAAATATATTATTGAAAGTTCTGAATAGATAGTTGGGAGGTTCATATGGAAAACCAAAAATATGAAGGGAGAGGACCATTGAAAGAGATAATAGCTAAGACTTACCAAAAATTAAAAGAAAGATATAAATTTCTGCATTGAAGCAGTACACTAAGTCATGAGCAAGTTATAAGGGAAAATAATCAAATTAGGACTATTCAAGAACAAGGATAGATACTGATAAAGATTTGGGAGACTGCAACTAATAAATTCTTACTGAAAAAACTGTTAAGGTGTATACTTCAGGAGAATGATGACTGAACCCAAAAGAAAATAATGAAATATAAACACCACTAGTGAGAAAGAAAATGGACCAACTGTAAATAAATACAAGTAATCTCTGCATGTTATCAAGAATAAAATGATTGATTTGGGGTGATAAGTACAAGATTCAAGGTAATAATAATAAATACTAAGACATTTTATGATTCTTTGATATTTAAGAAAATAACATGCTTTAATAAACTTTATGATTTAAGTCAAAACTCACATTAAAAATTTAAGGGTAACCTGAGAAAGAACAGAAATAGAATATAACTTTCGAAACAGAAAGTTGGGAAAAGGAAGGTGAGGTGTATAGAACCCAATCAACTCAATAGATGAGAAAGTAGATTAAATGAATCTAAGTAAAAACATAGTAAATAATAATAAGAATAAAATTACATAAGAATATGAAGTATACAAAATGGCAAAAGTGAATCTGCATATATCAGTACAAGTATTAATATATTAAACTCATTTGTTAGGTAACAGTTATTCTCAGCCTGGATTTTTTTATTTTAAAGGAAGTAAAACAGAACAGTAAAAAGAAACAAAATAAAACAGTGATAGGACAGTAGGAAATCCACAATTGCTACTGTATTGCATATTGTTATCCTCTAAACAACTGCCCAGACCACCAGCCCCAGGCCTGCAAAGTCAATCAAATATCGTGAATGTCACGTTGCTTCCCTACTTCAGCTATTATCATCGGAGCCAGTGTTGCGCCTGGTTGCTTATGCGTGGGGTGGAGGTGGGAGGTGGAGGCAGCAGCCTTATTGCTTCTCCCCTGCTGGCAGGACCTCTGCCAGCACACGGGGAGGCTGCATGGCTTCCTTGCTGCTTCTCCCTGGCCAGCAGGGCCTCTGTGGGCAGTTGGTGGGTGGGGGCTGCACAGTTCCCTTGCTGCCTCTCCCTGTGAGATAGGGTAGCAAAGATACCTGGTTTTCTTATTTTTGCTGAGTTCCTGAATTGTCTCTCTCCATGGCTTCAAGTCTCAGTTCAGATCCTTCCTGTGTCCATGGGACCCACCTCTCTCCTCCTTCCCTTCCTCACATTACAGAGTCTAGACACCAAAACTTGGCAAGGTTCTTTCTCTGCTTGCTCACCACTCCATTTTCCCAGAAGTCCTCCTCAGCCTGAATGTGTAAAATCCAGAGATGTACTGTTCACAAGAGCTATATGTAACTACAATGAGACAACATTTGAAATAAAGTGGATGGAAAATATGTATTAACAAATACCGAAAGGAAAAATGCTTTGTAGTAGTATTAATATCAGAGCACATAAATTTATAGCACATTGACAAGAGAAAAACTTCACTGAGACAATGTAACAGGCAAGAACCTATAAACTCTGAACATAGTTGCAAAATAGATGCTTTATAAAATCCTAGAGACTTACAGACAAAAGTCAACAAATCCAGTCATAATGGGATATTTTAACATCCCTTTGATACCTCCAACTCAAAACTCTGAAACTCGAATTCCTGTAAAATCTAAGACCTTTTGAGTACTGACATGGTGCTCTAAAATTTTCAGATTTTAGAGCACTTTGAATTTTGGATGTTCAGATTTCACAAAATGGTAAGGCCAATGAACAAACTGGATATTTGAAGATGATAGTAAACTTAGTCCAATTACTACATGTAAAACTGTGCACCTGATTCACACTTTTGGTATATACTGTTACAAAAATTAGCAACATTCTAGACCACAAAAACCTCAACCAATACCTCATAGCATAATTGGTAAGACCATATGCTTTGACTAATATACAATAAAATTATACATCCATAAACAAAACCATATAAATCCATATATCTATAGATTTTAAAACATACTTTTAACTAACTCAAAGGTCAGAGAAGAGATCCTAGTGGAAATTTCTCAAAGTTTAGACTTACACAATAATGAACTCACTACCGGTCAAAGTCTATAAAGTGCTGCTAAAGTGATACTTGGAGGGAAAGTTATAGCCTTCAGTATAATTTTTAAAAATATTTAAAGACTTTATTTTCCTGTATTTATTGTGAGAAAGCATATAGAAAAAGTAACAGGAACCCCCCCCCACTTTCACACAGAGTCAATAGATGTAACTAAATATATCTTCCATTTAATTTTAGAAAATTAGAAAGGGCCAGGAGTTCAGCTCAGGCACTTTCAAAATAACAAATATGAGAGCAGAAACTAACAGACAATAAAACAAGTCAAAACTAAAATTGGATCTGAAAAATAAAGTCAAGTTCTGGTAAGTCAAGACTGCTCACAATGCTTGTGTGCCAGCGACCATGCTGTCTGCGTTATGGGTTTCCGTTCCCTTCAGATAGAAATGACCTAAGAGATGGGCTCGTTTATTATTTACTTTACTACCCAGCTGTGGCGCTGAGTAACACCTGAGCAGAACACGTCCACTGTAAGACATTGCTATATTTTTTATGGCACATGGAGACTTTTTAAACAATCATTTGGGTCCCAACATGGACATTATGCAGGAAACACATATAAGCAAATATAGGTGGGATAAGCTTTTAAAAAGGAAAAAGAAGGCAAAGCTGGCAACGGGGAGAACATCTCATGCTGAGGGCCTGGGCACTGGCGTTCCCTGGACAGCAGGGTCAGTATGCGGGGAAGCGGGGTGGGCGGTGGGAGGCGGTGTTGTTGGTGGCAGATGCTTTCGGGGCAGAGATGAGCCTTTGACCTGAATATTTGTTCAGATGTCAATGACAAATGGCTCCTATCCTCAGTCACCGGGGGAGATGGGGAATCAGGGCTATGCGGGCTGATCACGGAGCTGCCCTGGGCAATGCAGAGCAGAGAAGCTAAGGATTCTAGTGGGAGTGACATATGTGTCCATTGCCCAGATGTGGTGTGCCATGAGAGCCCTATAATGGCACATTTTCTACCCCAGCACCGGTACTGGTCCCTGATGCTGCATGTCTTCCGAGAACACATCAGGTCTCGCCTAGAGTTTTCCTAATGTCCACACTAGGACAACCTTGGTAACACTGGGGTCCCTCGCTGGACAAATGGAGACCCTGCCCCGTGCTGCCTGTGGTAGTAGCACTCATGTCCACTGCATGACCTGCTGTGTGTAACAAGGCCATCAGTTCTAACATGAGGGTTGGCCCTCGCCGTCGCCTAGGACAATGGAAATCTCAGAACAGGGACCAGGCTTCTGCAGTGGGTAGTGGGCAGTGGGCAGTGGGTGAGGCTGATCAGCCATCGTGCAGGTTAGCTGCGAAGTGTGTTCCCCTGAGGGTCTGGAGCTTGGGGTTTCTCTGAAGACTCCTGGATGCTGCAAGACCTGATGTGTGGTCACATTGTATGTGTCCCAGGACAGGGCTGAGCATGGGAGGAGAGAGAGACAGGGAAGGACACACCCTGCCATCCATCCCTGCTCTCCCCACCGAGGAGGCAGCCTCTCACACAGACGATTTCATTTCTCCTGGCCTTTAGGAGAAGATCCTAAACCATACAAGGTAACTATTTCAGCAAGAATGACAATTATGAAACGCTAGTAGACTGTGGCAGGCATTCTAGTCAGCTTCCAGCCCTTTCAAACATCAGTTGTGGAAAAGGTGTGAATTCAGTCGCTTCTCCATCTTTGCATTAGGTAGATTGTTCTGAGATGGCAGATCAGAGGCCCAAAGCAGTGGGGAGACGCCCCCCTACCCCACCCAGTGTGGGAGCCAGACCCAGGGCTCTGCAGGATTTAAGGAGACAGAGGGGCCCTGAAGTGGAGTGCAGGGCCTTTGCGTGGCTAGTGGAGCGCTGATCCCACCGGCAGCGATGTCAGATGAGGTGTGGCAAGCGGCCCCCAGTGCCCACAGAGGCAGAGGCGCCCCTTCCATGCGGCTGCTCCCGTGCTGAGGGAGGACCCGCCACATACCGGGCAGTGAGCTCATACCTCCATCAGCAGCCCGGAGGCCCTCCCTCGCAGTGAGGTGCAGGTCTTACCCTTAAGGACGAAAGCCCAAAGCTCCAAGGCAGGCGCTCAGGTGGACAATGAAAGAGTTTGCCACGACACAGACCCTGCCATTGCACACTCAGGGCCCCCCGACTGATGCTTAACCTCCAAGCAGCTCCCATCCATCTTCTGTGAGCAGAGATGGTGACAGCTCCAACAGCAGAAGGCAGCAAGTGCCCGGCGAGCGGCAGCGAGAATCACCAGGACCTGTGCGGGGTGTGATGGTCCTGGACTCGGTGATCCCAGGAGGGCTGCGGTGCTGAGAGCCCAGTGCAGAGAGCAGGAAGGGCGTGACTCGGGTAGCGGGCCCAGGAGAGCCGCGCCAGTCCCTCAGCGTGCTGGAGGGGAGATGCCCACCCTGCAGTGTCCTCCAGAACGATGTACACCTGCTGGGGCACTGGAGTCCAGGGTCAGACCCTCTCCCCCCAGAGAGGAATATGCATGCACTCTAGTGCCTGCAGACAGCTGTCCCCCCAGGAGGGTGGGCATCAGGGCCCTGGGGTGTTATGTGTCGCATAGGAGCCCCAGATTCTCCTCCTCATTCTGGCTGAGTTACACTGGGCTAGGGGCCCTCCCTGAGCCTCAGTTTCCTCTCCAGCTGAATAGGGGTAGCATAACCTGCATGGTTTATGGAACTCCCTCGTGTACATGTGTGCCAAAGACAGCCCCGTCAAAGTTCTTCATCTCCTTTTCCGTGAGTTCCGCTCTCGGGTGGGGTAGGGGTGGGGCTGGGGGTGCAGTCTCCAAATCCTTCTAGTGCCCTAGACTTAGAGGGGAGCCTGGCTTGTTTTGCTTTCTTCACCCAACTCAGTGGGAGTAACCTGTGTTGGGTGATGGATCTTCCATAGGCAAGCACATTTTTCTTCAACTTATCTCCTCAAAAGCTTCTTCAGACATGGCCCGTGATTGAGCTAGTTTTTAACCGAAGGACAGAACCAGGGAGGGAATGCTCACGGATTACGTAGCTCTCCCCCAGTGCTCGGGGAAATCAATCACTCTCTCCCTATCACCCACTCTCTCCCTTTTCCTCTCTTCTCTCCCTCTTCTTTTTCTCTCTTTCTCTCCTGCAGTCTTTTTGTGTTTCCCTCAAGGTTTTTCAAGGTGGTCTTCCTTGCCTACCATCTCTCTCCTCTTTAGTCCTCTCTTTCCTGGCTGGCATACTGCTCTCTCCTCTCTTCTTCCCTCTCTTCTCTTTGTTCCTGTCACTGTCTCTTAAAACCCCTCTCCACAACTCACTGTCTCCCCGATCACCTGGCTCAGTGAAGGTTGCAGTTCGTGAGTGATGCGGCTTCCTTGGGGCTGGGACCATGGCCCATTAGCACTGAGAAGACACTCTCCATAGCCTAGAATTGGAGATGATGGAGATTTGCTGCGTGAAAAAGAATTTGTCCTCTAGAAGAAACCCGTGCGATAGTAATTTCCCAGGGTGAGGAGGGTGCAGCCGTCAGATACCTGTGGTTCAGGATGGCACTGTGTCCACCTACAGTGGTGAAGGCATTCCAGGCTGCACAAAGCAAAGCCCAGCAGTTTACTCTCCATGTGCACAGTGACTGGTTCTTTAGCCTGGAACTGGTTTAGAGCATTTACTGAGGACCTGGGCATCGTCACTGTGGTGCCTGCCACCCATCAAACCAACTCGCATAGGACCGTAGCTTTTCTGCAGCTGCATTGGCCTCGCTAGTTGCGTCTCTGCTTGTGATGTGCCGATTGGAGATCATTTACCTCTCCTACAGTGAGTCAAAAGGACTTCTGCAGAGCACCAAGTGCTGGCCATGCTTTCTTAACCTAGTTTGAGTCGTTGCCTGTTTCAAAATTTAATTGTACTTCTCTTGCGTCGTTCTCAAATCCTCCTGTTGTCCTCCCGGTTCGCCAGAGCTGGTAAGCTTTACCCGCCTGGGCAGTGGCGCCGTCTCTTGCCGATCAAGGCCTCCCTCCGCCTGGCTGTGAGTCTCAGGCAGATGTTTTTTGCGTGCTCTGGAGAGCTGGCTGTGAGCATGAACTCTGCCAGCTGAGCTGTTCCTGGAACCCATGCACAAGAGAACGAGTGTTCCTATAGCTCAGGCTGCCACAGAGCCCTCTCCGTGACCAGGGAGAGACACGCTTGGTGTTCTGGGCAGAGAAGTAGCCCTACCCCGCCAGTCACATTTCGATTTCTATAGCAAAATTCATAGCTGTTGTCAAAGATAGCGCATTGAAATCCTTGACAGATAAAAACAAGAGAAGGACCGGCAAAGTTCTTTGGGTACAGTTACCCTTCAAATCATAGCTGAATCAAGATGGAGACTGAATCACATCTTTCTTGCAACCATGCGGAGAACAGTTGTTTAATAAATACAAGGTACTTCCATCCAGATAGCTCTGTGGTGTTACATTCATTATCTCAATTTGTCTTTATAATGACCTTGCAAGGTAAGAAAGAAGGGAACCAAGGCCCTCGTGTGATATCAGCTGCAGTGTGACTGTCTTCAAAGTGTCCTGAGTGCCGACACAAGGCTGTCTTCACCATGTCATGCTGTCATTCAGAGAAGGTAGACAGTTGTACATGCCACCACAAAACACAGGTCAAACAACAGAGGCACAGACCATAGATTTTCTCTGAATTTTGGCAAAAGCAGGATGCAAATTCTAAGATGAGCTGTTTTCAACTTTATAGGAAAGACTGGTTTTCTTTGATACACAGTGACCCTTACAAACCTAGAAGAATAAAGTTGCTTCCATGTAAGCTAGTAAATTTCTTCTATTCTTCCACTATAACCACTAGAAAAAACAAGGGTTTTTAACTCTTTCCATTACTTAAAAAAAAACCCTATTTGTGTAATCTGACCCCTCTTCCAGAGTCCTCTGCAAAGCTCCCTGAAAGGCCTTTGGATAAAATGTCCTTGTCCTTTCAGTTTTCTGTAAAAATAGCTGAAATGGGTGACAGTACCACTTGTACCACTCCTTCCATTTGCTGCAGGAGCACATGCTTCCTAAAAGGTGCAGCCATTGCCCAGTTTGCTGCACAAGGGGACAGAGAACCTGTGTGGACCTGCCTCCTGGACAGACATATATCCAGAGAAGGGTGGACAGGTCAGGAGCTGGCAGAGCTGTTCGGGGCAGTGAAAGACAACCAGGCAGCTGGGGCCAGGGTGAGACATCTGTGGAGGCTGCAGATTTCAAGGGCAGTTGGGGAAGGAGAAAGAAAGCAGAAGTGGACAGTCTTGTGGGGTGGCCGGACAGGCCCAGGAATGGGGCCTTCACAGCCAGCTGCAGCTGCTGGCAGAGAAGCAGCAACAAAGGATTTCTCTTCTGCTGAGCACCTTCCACCCCTGCTCCGAGACCCTCCACCCTGCCCGAGGCCCCCACTGCCCTGATGACCCACTGGTGTCTCCTCTCTCGTGCCCCAAAACTGAGAGCGAAAGTTGTGTGACATAGTAGCATCACAAGGAAAAAGCTTCTTCCTAAACTGACCATGGACTCCAGGGTCAAAGTGGGTCGTGGTGGGAGAATAGAGGAGCCTTCACCCCTCCACAGTGGCCGGAGCCCAGCCTCGTTCCAGCCAGCACTTCCTGGCCCTTTAGCTGGGGCGGGCTCTGAAAAGGGCCCCCTGCAGGATGTGCATGTGAGGGGGCGAGGGGGCGCCTGCAGCCTGGAGCAAGGGCTGTCTTCAGCACCTTTGCTGGGTGCCCTTCCAAAGATGACTTTGGTCCACGAGAAGCTGCAGGTTCCCAGACAGTGCTCCTGTGACCTGCAGCTGGCTGTGGGCTGGGATTATCTGGATTTTCCACATGGGGCCAGAGTCATCCTTCAAAGGGACTGCAGAGCCTCCTGCTGGCCTTGCTTGGGACCTCCCTCCTCTTGCCCAGCAGCAGATGACCGTTGCACTAGGATCCAGAGCCTCTGTTCCAGGGGAGGGCTCAGGGTCCCCACCCTCACTCCCCTTCTGCCCTGCGGGCTCTGCGCTGTTAGAGAGGGACTCTTGCACCCGCCAGCTCTCCCAGTGGCTGGGCGCGCAGTATCTGTGTTTCCACTGGGGACCTGTGAGATACGCCAGGGTCATCCCACTTGTGCTTGGGCAAGATGTGGTGGGCACCATGGCAAGGCGAGGGGCCACCTCTGTCAGCTCTGCAGCTTTCTCTAGAAGTTGGATGTTTGTGTGGCTCTCAAGGTTTCCATAACGGTCAGTGCCGACCCCACAGTAAGCCCTGGGCCCTTCCTACCTTGCCAGGAGTGTTTTATAGGCTCTTTCTAACAGACTCCCCTATTTTCTCAGTTACATGTCATTAATGTTGCTCTGCGATCCTGATGGTAAAGCAGTGCCCACCGGAAACCTGAGTCTGGGTTTGTGTCTCTTGGCATGACCGTCTGGGTTCCTCATTGCTTCCATAAGTGCACTCACATGGCGTCTCTTCCTACCTGGGCTGATCCATCGGTGATGCTGGGATCCTGGCTTTGCCCTGCTGCATGGACCCTTTGTATTGAGCAGCAGTAGCTGCTGGCGGAATGGGCAGCACATCTGAACACAGACTTACCCGGCTGGGTCCCATTCTGCTTCACACTTTTTCCTTCTCCACCTGGAGACCCTTCCGCCCTCCTCCCCAAGA
Source organism: Dolichotis patagonum (assembly GCA_004027295.1). Lineage (NCBI taxonomy): Eukaryota > Metazoa > Chordata > Mammalia > Rodentia > Caviidae > Dolichotis > Dolichotis patagonum. The sequence goes on along the minus strand of PVJX010005626.1, from coordinate 40,523 downwards.
TATGCCAGCCCTAGCCTGGCTCTGGCTCTCTTCCCCTTCTTGGGTTTGTTGCTGCCGGCTGCTCCCTTCCAGGTTTAGGGTGGGGGAGCTGAAGTTTGCGCCCACTGTGTTTCACTGGGTCTAAGTCGTAGTCTCGTGGAGCAGACCTTCCCTCTGGCACTGTCGGCTCCACGCGGGGAAGGGCTGTGTCCGACTTACTTGGCTTCAGGAGTCCAGACAGCACACATTCATCGCTGGGCCCCCAGGAGGAGTTTAATCTTCCTTGGTGCTGCTTAACACCTTGCAGATGATTAGGCTTAGAAATAAAACCTACAGCTGGGCCTCAAGCAGGAACATCAGTGACTCGGGACCAGACACTCATACCCCAGAGGTCCCCAGGATGTCCTCAGCAGATGGCAGAGCCTGCAGCCCTGGTGCATAGCTCCTTGGGCCCATTAGGCCGACAGCCACGGTCCCTTCCACCTGCACCAGGGAGAGGCTTCCTGTGTGTGGCCTCTGTCCCTGCACACGGAGCCATCAGCATGACATGTGCAGACCACTGCAGGGCGGCAGGAGCTGCCCTTTCCCTGGCACCGTGCCCAAAGGTAGATGAAGCCTTACGGGAGGAGAGATCTCATTTCAAATCGAGTTTCCTCTTCTCAGGAAAAGAGAAACCCATCATCCACCGAAGAGTTTCTTCAGGGTCGTGAAGCAGGTCGTGGGGCGCACAGCAGCCTGGACAGCACAGGTGGAGGATGAGACGGTCGCCAAGCCATGAGGGTGTGGAGAGCAGAGAGCCCGTGCAGGAGCCGTGACCTCAGCACAGCTCGCAGGCCGTGCGCGCACTTGCAGTGTTTCAGCTCCCCGTCTTTGAGAGACATTCAAAGAGCAGCAAAGGCAAATATTTATATAGGGCTCATTCTGCACCAGGCCCGGGCCTGATGGCGAGGTCAACATTCCCGTCTCACAGAAGGGAAAAGCGAGGCTTGGAGAGATGAAGTAATTTGCCCAAGGTCCTAGGGCCAAGCAGGCGCAGAGCTAAGACTTCAGCTCTGGCTGTCTGGCTTCTGCATGTGCCCCCCTGCTATGTGCGGTAACGGGCGTGGGATGCAGTGACACCAGCCTTTCATCAGGTCGCTGTCAGCTCTCCTCCAGGCACTCGGGGTCAAGCACTGTCACCAGACCCTCTCGTCTGATCCTCATGGAAAATGTCACCCTCTTTGAACTCTCTGGAGTTGTATATGTATTTTGGGCGGAAAGAGTGGGTACATCATCCAGACCGCTGTGCTTCCCAGAGAACCGGAGAGAGAATCCGTGGTGTTAACCTGGGATTCCATTTTTAGTAGCTTTTTAGAAAGAGAATAGCTATATTGGGATATCATTTTAAATATCATTTGAGATAAAAATGGGTCCACTTGTGCAATTCAGTGATTTTTAGGTGTATTTACATAATTGTCCATGATTGTTACAGGCTAAGTTTAGAGTGTTCCCATCACCTCCCAAAGAAGCCTCCTGCCACCACACGGCTGCCCATTGTCACCGCCTCCAGTGCTAGGCGACCACTACTAATACAACTGCCCTCTGCTCTGTGGATTCGCCTCTTCTGGACAATCTGCCCGCAGACTCATGTGCCACGTGGCCCTTCGTGTCTGGCTTCTCTCACTGAGTGTCCCACCCTCACGGCCCCTCCGTGTGGTTGCCCAGACCAGCCCTTCCTTCTGGAAGGGATTCCGTGGTCTATGCCATGCTTTGTTCACCATTCCCCAGTGGGTGAATGTCTGAGCTGTTCTCACAGCTGGGCTATCGGGTGACCCTCTTTGGATGACAAAGGAAAGCGATTCTTGGAGAAGCCACGTGCAGTGTTTGCAGACGCCATCAGCTGAGCCTGGGGCTGGTGGCCTCTGGTTGACACGGTCCTCTAAGCTGAGACTGACTTAGCTCCTCCTGTGCTCCCCCAGTGGGCTCCCCCCAGAGAGCCCTACTTTGAGCAAGACACGCAAATCTCTGTGCTCGTAAGACTCATTCTGGCAGAGGGAGACAGTAACAAGTAGGCAGAGCACCATGAAAGAGTGCAGGGGAGCAATGAGTACTACCAAGGAAGCAGGTAAGGTCGCGTGGGTCCTCGTGCCGCAGAAGGCAGATTTGTTCTAGCATTTTTTTTATTGGACTTAAACTTCCTCATTTGAAATTTCCATTTCACTTAAAAAATTGCCCAAATAAATTACACTGTGCATGGAAAATATTCAAATTTGTCACAGAAAGAAATCGTTTTTATCTGTATTCTTTGGAGATGGAAATACACCCTCGGACCGTCTTGTGGACGAGATGGCTTCTCTCCACACTCTGTGGGGTCAGGGCAGGACCCCCCCAGCCCATCCCCCAACTCTACCCCAACCTCCACCCCCACCACTCAGCCTCCTGCCCAGGCAGCCTTCTTCCCATTTCACAATCCGGGTCAGCACAGGGCCTCAGGAGCCTCCAGCTGAAACTGCATTAGTGCGTGTGAGCAATTACCCCAGTTATCTGGCCGTGGAGAAAGCTGCAGTTTTGCTTTTCATGAAAAATTAAAATCTTAGCCTGATCTGATGGAAGGAAATGGATGAGGCAACTTGGGGAAACTCAGCTATTGTTGATAAGGCAGATGATAAACTATACATTTTCTTGACTCCGGGGATCAATGGAGAATCTTAAAGAGAAAAATCACAGAAGAAATTAAGATTAAATTTGCAAGCCCATAATATCGGGAATGCATTCTCGCAACTGCAGCAAAATGAGGCTGTCTTCTCCAAATGCATTATTTATCCCTGCCCGTTACCACAGTTACGAACGCCTCTTCCTGAGGCTTGAACCCACACAGGTTACAGAAGCAGACCAGAGACAGACGACTTGCACACCAACCCAGTTAGAATTTCAGATGAGTACGCAGAACCGCATTGTTAGACGGTTCGTGTGCACCTTCGTGCCGTGAATCATGAGGCTGAAGTGAGCCGAGTGAGTCTAAATCCAAACGGGGCCACCCCACACACTTTACACGGCATAAATTTTATTAAGAGGGAAAAAATCACGGACTTGGCTGTGCATTGCATCCCCACATGTTTTTCATTAGGAAAATCTTGGAGGAACATTGAAGTGGTTTTTGGTTCAATGGGGACCTTCAGTGGAAGAATATAATTTGCTTCCTAATGAAACTTGGCTCCAAAAATACAGACGACAGAGGAAGTAGTGCAGTGGCAGAGCATTGCCTAGTATAAGCAAGGCCCTGAGTTCAGTCCCTACCACCGCAGAAACAACAGCAAAAACAATGGTGTCTTTCCCTTGGCTCTTCGAGCAGAGTGCAGTGGCAGGAGAGGGCTGCAAGGGCACCTGCGTCTTGGGTGATCACATATAGCCAGGCCCAGCCCCAGATGTCAAAACGCTTTGCCAGAGAGGTCACTGTCGGGGTTGTAACATCAGGTGGATTGGGTACTTTCTTGTTGGTCCACCCAGTCTGAAAGTAAAGCAGGAGCCCTTGACCTCAGCCCAGGGACTGAGTATGTCTGACCTGGACTGTTTGGTCCCTTCCCAGCATCACACTGTCCTACCAGAGGAAATCTACAAATTGGTCTTCCAATAATAGCCACATGTGTGTCTCCACCTAAACCTCTGTCAGTGAGTAGGCAGCCCACTGGTCCCGGGTCAGTGAGACCCACTGTCCTTAGAAAGGACAACTCATGGCTTCTGGATAGAATTGTAGTGAGGATGAGTGGGCCCGGAGAGACATGCATGGGCTGCTGCACGTGCACGGGTAAGGATCACCACGTTGACATCCTGTGCCTTCTTTCCTGTTGTCAGAGTTTAGCGGGACGGTGAGTGGCTGTGCTAGAAAAATTTCACATAATTGTTTTCCCTACCACAACTTCTCCTTCACTAGCTTTCCTGTACCACTCATGAATATTTATGTCTGATCTACTTAAAATGCTTGGAGTAGGAAAAACAAACAAACAAACTTTGTTTTCAGGCTTGAGATTTTCTGAGGGACATACAAACATCGCTGTGAGGTGACAAGACCCTGCTCTGCCAAGGGGGGAGCCCAGGCCAGCCCGCACCAAGCCCGGAGCAGGTGACAGCTCCACGAGAGAAAAAGCCTGAGGGGTGACGAGTGTGGTGTCCTGGATGTGTCTGTCAGTGACTCTCTGATCCTGTCATTGTTTCTGTAATGGAGCTGAAAGCAGCTTCCTTGCGGCCAGGGCTTCTGAAGATTCGCAGCTTGATTCTATTCCGTGCTGTGTCCCCCTCCTCACACCTCAAGTCCCTTCCTTTGCCTCTGCTTTTCTCCTCTCCTTCTGCTCCTTTCCTGAGCTTGGCTCCTGCAAGGCACACACACGCACATGCACCCGCACACCCACTGCAGTGCACCATCCTGCCCCTTCCTTGGAGAGTCCAACAAAGGGGTTCCCACCCAAACTTGTTCTCTTCTGTTTTGTCCCCAAGAGTGTCTAGAAAGCAGCGGCCGCCACACACATGCTCGAGCCAAGTGGCGGAATGGGCTCCCCAAGCCAAGGCAGACTCATTCCCAGGCAAATTTCCTGAGGTGAGCGGAGAGCTGATTATGCAGACCACTCCAAATTCAATCTCCTGGTTTATGTTATCGCAAGCGCTCGCGATGGAGGCCCCGCCCGAGTATTCAGACTTGCCTATTACTTATTCTTTATCTAGAGGAAATAAAGAGAAACAATTACCTTGGTGTGACATTCTGCCATCTCCACAAAGCCACCTGCACCTGGGACTTCGCCAGCAGCAGAAATAACGAGTTAAATGCTAAATATTTCATAGAGGAGAGAGTAGCGGGGCTATTGAAAATAAATTTAAAAGACCTTCATGTATTCTGGTCATAGATCCCTGGCATAAAACTTCTCCAGAGATAAAATAGCTTCTGACAGGAGTGTGGCGGCCAGGGAGGTGGACGTAGGACGCAGAGAAAGGAGCCCCAGAGGGTTGGGAGACCTCGGGTTAGGTGGACAGAGGGGCCTCCCCTGCCCACACGCCTCTGAGATGATTGAGGTTGAACTGTTACTGCAGAATCTTTCCAATAATGAATCTAAATTATAAATGACATTTTGTGTCGTGCTCTTCTTTCCTACCTGTTGATGGAGAACTAGAGAAATCCATGCAGGTGTTGTCCCAGCAGAACAAACTACCCAGGACACAAGCCTGGAACGTAGTCCAAGCTCCAGACTGGGAAATACAATATCCAGCTGCCAGGCACTGAGGTTTAACCACCTACTGTGGCCACATCTGAGGCCAACCTGAGCTGGATGGAGCTTCATAAGCCCCTGAGACACAGGGGACAGGCTGGGGATGGGACCCTAACATTAGAAGAATGACAGAGCCATGGGAGTCAGGGGGTGCCATCAATCCCAATTATAGGACTGGTTTAACCAGATAATCATCAGTCAGAACTACAAAGGAACTTCTGTGTGTTTACTGCCTTTAAAGGAAGCAGCTAAGAAAGAAGAAATCATTTAAGATTAGTCTCTGCTATCCCAAGCCCATCCAGTGACCCTGGTGTGTGGCGTTTTCTCACAGTGCACCAGGGTTCTTGGCAATTAGATGTGCTTTCCTTATTAATGCCAGGGTAGGGAAGCAGAAAATGAAGGCCCTTCGTTGCAAATAGCTGCTTAATGTTGCAACGCCTCCCTCTAGGTCGCGGAAGCCGTGGAGTTTTGCCTGTCCTTACGCACAGAACACCTTTGATGGCAGCTGCAGAATAGAATTATTAACACCGACGAGCAAAGCCTGGCATTTTCCCCTGGCCCGTGCACTTCCCAGGGCCCAGTGGAGCTGGCTGGGGACCCTCCTTCCTATGGGCTAGAGATGCAGTGGCCCAGTGTCATCCTAGGAGAGCCTCAACCCATGCCACAGAGGGTGCCATGGGCTCTCACTGGGCACTGGACACTGGCTATTTCTCAGCAAGTGCATGGCTCCACCTCCCCTCTCTCCTCCCTTCTTTAGCACTGTGATTGCAGCTGCTAGGTGTGGGGAGGGAGGACCACGCACGGGCCAACAGACGGGGCATGGAGAGATCTGTGAATGTCCCAGTCCCTGATTTTAGGTACCACCTGCTTGCAGGATGCCAGTCTACATGCCACATGCTCCATGCCCCATTTTTCAGTTTCCCCTGAAGATGGGGAGCAGCTCTTTCTACCTCACTGAGCATAGCATGGAAATAAAGTATAGCTGGAGGACTTAAGACCTAAAATGTTTTCTTTACTGTGGGGGAGGTCATGCTACTCCTAGGAGACAGTTGTTCCAAAGCTCCTCTCTCTGACATTGCTCCTTTATTCAAGATGCCAGAAGACTGACCTCACCCACCTCTTGACCCCATCACCCCTTGGATGGCCACACTAAGGCTGCCAAGGTGTCCTGTGGCTGTCCAAGATGTCCTTACTCCAAGCATGATTGATCTGAGACTAATTGAACTTTCCATCACTCTGACAAAACTACTTGAGCAAAACAAGTCAAAGGGAAGGTTTACTGTTGCTGATGGCTTCAGATGTTTCCGTCCATGCTCCACTGTTCTTAGGCTTGTGGCAAGGCAGAACATGATGGCGGAAGGGCGTGGCGGAGGAGGGCTGCTCCCCTCACAGAAGACAGGAAGCAGAGAGGACATGAAAGAGCCGGACAGAAAAAGGCCAACAAAAAGAGACAGTTCCAAGGTCATGCCCATAACCCAGTCCCTCCCTTGGTCCCTACCTCTTATTAACCCACTCAACTCATTAGTGGATTAATTGATGAGGTCAATGCCCTTATTTTTCCTATTGCCGAGACAAAATACCCAACATGCAAAGTTAAAGGGAAAAGGTTTATTTAGGTCACAGTCGGTAGAGGTTTCAGTCCATAATCAGCTGGCTTCCAGACAAGGTAGCTTGAGATCAAACAGTTCAGGCAGAAGATAGTTCATCAGTCAGAACCACAAAGGACCTTCACAGTGTCTTTCTGCCCCTTTTATCCCATCCGACCACTTAGGCAGGCAGCACACACACCCTTAATCCTAGTGCCCTGGAGCCCAGCACTGCATCAGGAATCAGTTCCCGTGTCACACACTCTCGATCCAGCCAGCTCTGAAAAACCTCACCTATGACTGCAAGAGGCTTTGGGGCCATCTAGGCACCAGCCGCCATATCCCCTCCTGACCTAACCACCTCTCTAGTCCCCATCTCTAAACACTGCTGCGTTGGTGACCAAGCCCTCAATATGTGAGTTTGGAGGGATACTGCATATTTAAGCCATATCAGAGACCACGGGAAGGACACCCTGCAAGCAGTGAGGGTCTGCTTTGTCTGGCCTTGGCCGAAGACAGCCACTTTCTGTGGCCATGAGAGAAGGGCCCAGCCTTGCGCTCTGTCACTAACTGCAGACTGAGTGGCATGGGGCTGCTGGCCTAGCACAGTGGCGAGCGGTTGACGTGCTTTCACATGTCACCTCTGTAGTGCATGCCATTGTTCCCCTCCCCTTTCTTTCTTTTTAAATCAGAGTCTGTCCAGTAGTGTCTGAAAACTACAGGAATGGAGCACTAGTTCAGAGCATACTGGACAGGCAAGGTCATCTGCTCTAGGGAATAAATTGATAGCTGTCCCCACTTGGAGGAAAAGTGTCCAAAGGAACAGGCTGGCTGGGAGGGTTTGTCAGAACCGAAATTGGGTGACACACCCTGCACAAGCCACATAGCCCTTGCTGAGAAAGTGGGGTGGTGGGCAGGCGCTTGCCCTGTCATAACTGGTTAGTGTGAGTCCAGGCAACATGAAGAATGTGGGAGACAGAGCCCCACAGGGGTGCGAGTTCAAGGCCGAACCACAGCCTTCAGGTCCCTGCTAGGCACAGAGGACGCTCAGGGAAATCACACCTACCCGTCCCGGCCCTAGTCTGTTCACCTGTAAATGCTGGGGTTGGACTCAGTGGTCAAGATCCGTCCCTGGCAGGCCGATGTTGGGATGGTCTCCCCTCAGTGGTTTGTAAGAGGATTCCAGGACTCGAAGGCACACAGTCACACTTGCATTATCAGTGCGCACTGTCTCTCTGCCACGCCATCCAAGCCGTCACTCGTGCTATCTCTGTTTGTCACCAGTCCTCTCTCTTTCCCCTAGGAGTTTCTCTTCTGAAGCCTTTTTATTTTCTCTTCTCGTTCCCATCAAGAATGTTCTTTGTGGCTGCATTGTACTTCCCAGGCCATCCTGAATTTTGTTTCTTGGCTTGCGTTTTCCTTTTTCTGGGGTGCACTCTTCTTATTTCCTAAGAAAGCATGCACAGGGATTCAACTTTCCATCACTCAGTGTCTGAAAATGCTTTTTTTCTGTCTTTGTGGTCTTGATCAGCAAATCAGGTGGATGTCAAATTCCAATGAAATCGTCCCTCCCCATGGTCAAGACCCTATAACTGCTGTCATCCGCAAATAGTTGGTGGCATCACAGCTCTTCGAGTGCTCACCTGCTCTTCCCACTGTGATGCTCAAACAGAGAGGACTTCTTTGCCCCATGCAGTAATCTGGGATCACACTCCTTCCCTGTGCGGCCTCCAGGGTCACCATGGACAAGGATGACAGAGCGAGCAGGAAAAAACCCAGTGCACAAGTGACTCATTGTTCCACTCAGATGCTTAGTTATGACAACGAGTGTCTCCCTGTCCATCCCACATACAAAGAGAGTGGAAAGTAGCTTGATTGTGTGTCCAGGGAAAGAAAATAGCACTGTCAGACTTATAAAGGTGTCACTGTTACACAAGCAGTGTCACTGACCAAAAGTCCAGTGTTAGGCTGATTCTTGCTTCTCATTTCCAAGCACACTGTCCACTTCTAGAAATGCACCTTCCTTGGAAGGAGTTAAGGATATTGGCACTTTTGGGTTTTTGTTTGAATTCTGCTTTTATTTTTAGTTTTCTTTTTTCTCATGGATTACTGCTATGCTTTCAGTTTTTTAGGTTTTTAATGGTCCTTTGCTGTCCTTCTCTGGGGTTTTATGTTGCAGATCTGGCAATTCTGGGTCGTCTAGTGCCATCTCACTCAGAATTCAGGACTGGGCCGGGACCTTATGCCCCCACCGTGGCTTGCTGAGTAGCTAAGTGGGCTGGGTAGTGGCGCAGCTGTATTGATGCTAGTGTGAAGAGAAGTGCAAAGGTGACCCCGGGCTCTGCTGCCTCAACAGGCAATGTCAGCAGTTCTCTCTGAGTAGCTTCAGGTGGGTTTTCATAGGAAGCCAAAGGCAGTAACAAGGCCACATTCTTAACCGTGGCACCATCCCTGGCACTAGAGTTAACCAACATACATGTGGCCATGAGCCAAGACCAGCTCATCATCCCTGCCCATCTTGGGCTGGTGGTCCTTGGGGGCCTGGTCTACTACTTAGGATGACACCACAGGGCACCAAGACAAGGCCACTAGGTCTCTATTGGTGCCTAGATATGCTGTGCCTAGCAGAGGCCTGTGCCCTGGGACCTGCATGGCAGGAAGTAACCGCCTCTTTGATCCTCCCAACAAGACAAGCTGCTGAGAGGTTGCAAAGGGAGGTCCTGGCCCCCCAGGACTGAGAAACTCTTGATCATGGCAAGACAGACAAATTGCTCCATAAATTATGAGCCCAGAAAGAATCTGCCGGTTGCCTCCTGTGTGGGGTTGAGGTTGTTCCCTATGAGTGCCCCATTCTAAAGGCAATTAGTGTAATTGCTTTTGTTGTTTCAGAAAACAAATTAAACCACCCGAGTGTTTCAAGGTAGAAAAACATCTGCAGTGTGTAGGACACAGGTTAGGAGCATTTAGTTCACAGCCCACAGTGTCTGAGCGAGGAGCCAGGAGGCCACGGTGGGAGAGACTGTGGCCACTGCCACAGAAGGGTCGGGACCAGTGTGAGGGGCCCAGAGGGTCAGGCTGTGTCCCGGTGTGGTGGGGCCACTGGTACCCTCACCTGCAAGGCCTGCATCTTCTGCCCTCGCCATCCATCTCATCCTGCCTCAACTCCGGCCCCGCTCAGTGGTCAGGATTAGAACAGAGCGCTCGGCTTCCTCCCGGCTGCCTCCCCTGGGCCGCCAGGGGAGCGGCCAGAGACACAAATTCGAGAGTCATACAACTTCCCACACACCGCCACGCAGGGTCGCAGATGACCTTGGCCTCCCCTGGCCTCCTGCGCACGGTTCTTTCCCTTCTTCTGTGCTGAGGGTTGAACTCGGAACCTGATGCATGGCAGACAAGCACCCTACCGCCATGCTGCTTCTCCTTTTGCCCTGTGCTTCTCGACACTGTGCCTTTGTCCTAGCGAGTGAACGGTGCAGTGCACACTCATGCGCGCAGACACACACACACACACACACACACACTGACCCTAGGCTGCCCCTTGCCCCACAGGCTGGTCACCCTCGCCTTGTTCTGCTCCTAACCACAGTGGGCTTTGCTCCCTGTGGTGGTCACTGGACTTCTCTCACTGTGACACTGTGCTGTGTGTGCTTGTGTCTCTGTCACTGTCCCCTGACTGCAGCCACCCTCAGAGGGGTGGGGCCTCCCCTTGTCCACTTGTCACGCCAGTCCCGTGGCAACCCGGGAAGCTCAACAGATGTTGAATGGGTAAATGGACAGACAGGCGGGCAGACAGGTAAATAAGGAATGAATGAGCATAAGTGAGTCCTTCGGTCTCAGATCTACTCAAAATGGGGAGCTGCCAAGAGGGACGGGGGTGGGAGGTTGACTCAGAACCCTGCTGTCCACTTTTGTTGGGAATGAGAACCATGTTCAAAGAGAGTGTGAGCACTTTGGCAGCCGAGGCCAGGTTGTGTTCCCTTCCATTCAGAAATGAGCAAGGGTCACGAGTTACCCCAGCCCCCTGGGTGCCCCACCAATGATGTGACCTGGCTCGCTCCCCTCCTTGTGGCCAGCACTGTACTTCACACAGCTGCAGCCTGCTCTCCGAGAAATGAGATATGCACTCTAGTCCCACAGGGGGAGTCTCCTCTGCCTTCCCACAGGAAACTGGACTCACCCGGTCATTACTGCTTTCCTTGATTGTATCTTGAAAACTCCAGGAGGTGCAGCCAGAAGGTCTGTTCCGTTCCGTTCTCAGGCTAGAGTGGCTTGCTTCTCGAACGCAGGACCAGCCATCCACGTCTGAGCCGCTGAGGTTGTTTCTTGTCCCTGTGCTGCTGATCACAGCTTTGGGGTGGGGTCTGGAAGTGGTACTTCAAACCCGCTCCCCTTGTGAGTCTTAGAGTGATATCTGGAGAAGAATTTAAAATGATAAAAACTTGAATTGTCTCACCTCTTCTTTCCTCTCCTGGGTGGCGACCTAGCCTCTTAGGGACCCTGCAGAGGCACTGCCAGCCTCTCACACTGCCTGTTCGCCAGCCACCACTTCCTCTGCCCCTTCCCTTTGCTCTGCTTTTCCTGCTCTGAGGAAACCAGCCTGCTCCCAGCGCCACTGAGACCACCTGTGTCTTCAGCCAGCCCGTAACTCCTGGGAAGCACTCCTGTTAGAACCTGTCCTGCTCACACATGTCTGCCGGCCTCTTTGTCAGACGCCAGGCTGCGGCTTTCTCCCACCCCAGACTGCGGTGTCCCCTTCACACCCTCACCATCGCTGTCCCCCAGACCACACGTTCCCCGCCGGGTACCTGCTACCATCGGTGTCTGGAAAGGATCTGCTTCCTGCAGGCCTGGCCCCCAGCAGTCCTCCGGGTGAGTGGAAGGGGTAAGATTACCTCCCCACCCCTTCCCAGATGAGGCACTGGTTTATGGTCACCCACACCTGGGACCAGAACCCAAGGGCCTGCCCTGCCTCAGCCTACCTCCCCCAAGTCCTCTGCTGCACCCGCTGTGGGCTCAGCACCCTGCAGGGGACCCATGGGGTGCAGCGTGGATCTGGCTCCGGGATCCTCACTCTCCTAGCCTCACGCAGGAAGTAACAGTGGGCCACATGAGAAAACAGAGTCCCCTCCAAGTATATGGAGCAGTTTGCTGGGTAAAAAGAGCTCAGAGAAGACGAATATACCCTGAGCCAGTGGGAGGGGCTTTGAGGCCATCGGCACTGAGCGGGATGTGACGGGGAGAGTGGGTGTGGAATGGTCACACCCTGCAGATGATGCCAGGCACGAGGGGGAACACGAGGCCAGTGTGGCCAGTCCAGCAGTGACTTTGAGGGATTGGCAGTGAGCATCTAGGCTACCCTACGTGCAAACTGTCACTTGGCTCAGTGGAGGGGGAATACTGAGAAGGGTTCATATACAGCAGATATCTGAATTCGCACAGGTCATGGGAGGATTACTAGTTCAAACATGTACCCATCACCACTCAGGAGGCCGAGACGGGACGATGACAAATTCAAGACCAGCCCAGGCAATGTAGCAAGATCCTGTCTCAGGATATAAAGTAAGAAGTGCCGAGATGCAGTTCAATTATCAGGCTGCCCCTGAGTTTGATCCCCAATACCATTAAAAAAAATAAAACAAACAACTAGTCCACTCGGCTATACTTAGTGTGAAGTACAAAAAAAAAGCATGGAAATGGTCCCTTCTTTTACTGCACCTTGAGAATTTCCACCATGAAGTGGATAAACCACTTCCGTGTCTTGGGCCTGCGTGGCCTCCTGACCTTGAAGCCACGTTCGCCCCAAGTCTTCTCTCCACCCTGCCCGCACATCGCACCCTTCACCTGGGCCGTGGGAGCCTGGGCCCAGCACTGGGAGCTTCTTGCCTGGACAGGACAGGGAGGGTTGCTGACCCTTCATCCGCAGGAATCAGATGTCATTTCCCCATGGGGCCTGCGCACCGGCGATGCTGTGTGTGCCACCCAGGAAAGGATTTGGTTTTGTGAGTGGGAACGAGCAAATCTCCTCTGAACCAACTGGACACGTTAAGCCTGGACCATCATTGTTAGAGTATGTGGTGGGGGAGGGACGTGGGACTACCTTGCTCATTGTTTAACCAGAAAACTCTGCATCTGGCCCCAGCAATGAAGAATGGTTTTGTCATTTGGGAAAAATGTAATGGGCTTTATAGGTCAATAACTCAGCACCCCAGCTGTCTTGTGTGGCCTGGTGGATTTGAGCTCAGACAGGCAGAAGCCTGTTCTGTGCTGTGGGTGTCTATGGGTGGGGGGGAGGGGGTCAATCACCCTATATGCAAAGGAGCCACAGTGTCAGGAGCCAGCTCCCAAGGGGCCATTTGGGGCATGGTGTTAGGGAGCTCACATTCCAGGGTCAGCGACTCTGTGGGGAGGTGACTGGACTGAATGCCATGCAGACACAGTAGAACTGGAGGTATGGAAACCCCATGGGTAATGCAGGTAAAGAAGTCATCCCTGCACCTCACCAGCCTCCATCTGCTTTCCTGCTCCTTTCTGTCCTGTACCCTCCCCTCTGGCACTCAGCATCTCCTCTTACTGATGCCTTCATTCACCAAGGCAGGCTTGGTGCTCGTTTTTCTCTCCTCATTAGCACTCTGCAAAAGGCATCAGTCATTCTTATGCCAGGACATGTTAAAGCCGAACTTCCTGACATGCAGTGTTTGTGCTTAAACATCAGTCCTCATGGTGGAGTAGAAAACTCCATCCCCTGTTGATGTAGATGTTTTGTACCGGAAGTTGAGGGGGCAGAATGAGAAGAAAGAAGAGGGGGTGGTCTGGGTAACAGGCCTCTCCCGTGCAGTCCTGCCTGGTCCTGAACAGGTGGAGAGAAGAGCAGACCATAGGTGCTGAGGGGGCATGAATGGCCAATAGTAGAGCGAAACAGTGCCGATCCTGGTTAAAGACAGTAGGAGTGGTATTCACTCCCATCACAGGAGGCGTCGGAGCTTACTGCACCTCAGCCTCAAATTCAACAGGGCCAAGTAGAGATTATAACCCCTGAGCAGAAGAGAGAAGATGGGAATTACTAGAGGAACTGAGTTAGGTGTGAGATGGGGCTGGGAGAGATGACTTGATTGATGTCAAATAGGAATAGAAGCCTGACTGGCTGTCAAGCCTGGGGGACTGTAGATACTTTGACTTGTCAGGATTCTTATAAGTGAGCTCAGAAGACCCAGGGAAAGGCCCAGTGGAGACAAAGGCTCAGAGGATCCCTGGAAAACCTAGTCTAATCTTTGTCAGCAAGTGTGCTCAGGGTGGAAACTGATCCTCGTGGTCACTGATCTCAGGACTGTTCATAGGAGCCTCATGTGTAACAAAGATGGTTTGATCCCCAAGCCCTGGAAAGGCCTCATGATACATTCATTCTTTGGCCAGGCTTTGAAAATCAGTAGCAGCCAGACTCTGGTGGCTGTGAGCTCCCAGAGCACAGAGAATCTTGAGGCAGGTCTCCAATCTCTGGATCCCAGGGCTTGGCCTAGGGGCAGCTCAAGACCTGGGTTCCTTGTTAAGTCCATCCATTCCCTTAGGTTACAGAGAGTCACACACAAGCGGGCTCAACTAGTCGGCAAAGTTATTTCCACATACTTCTAAGTCCTTGAGTAGTGCAGGCCCAAGCTGAGAACTCTCAGTGGTATGAACCCACATTCTTTTTTCTCTACCACACTCCACAGGAAGTCTGGGCCCACCTCCTGGCCCCACAGGAACACAGACACACACACACACAGCCAACTTCAGGAAGGACAGACTATCTCCTCCCAATCCTTTTCTGGTGCCTACACATTTCATTGGTCAGGAAACATTCCATGCCCCTTCCTGAACCAGTTCGTGGCATGAAAATGGGATTTGAAGTCTGTCTTTGACTCATTCTTTAGAGTACAGTGGAGACCAGAGCCAACCACCGCGTCCTCCACACATGCTACCTCCAGTCCACTTGAGTTGAATGGTTGATAGACTACAATGTAAGTGAGGCATTTTCAACATCTTGAAGTGAGAGAGAGGATGAGCTTACATGGCACCAAAAAGGCACAGAGCTGGAGCGCTTCCTAGGAGCTCTCCAGGGCCTCAGGGAGGGCTGCCAAGCTACACGTCTTGTCCTTGAGGGTTGGTTGTACGTACTGCACCTGCGCAGCAGCACTCGGTTGGTCCCTCACCTGGCCAGCTTCCTCTCTGAGGAGTCTTCATCTGCCATCGGAGCCCCGGGGGTCAGACAGAATGTGCAGAAGCAGATGTCCTGGCTTGCTTTTCCAGTAAGGGGGTGGCCATGAAGGGCCGTGTCTGCCTTTCTCTGCCCGATGGCCTCCTGTTTGGCCAATGCCTGTGAAAGACTCAGAACAAGGCTGGGTGCTTTTCTGAAAGTGGATCGTTCCCCTCATCGCCGGAGACCTCTGCATACCGGTCACACCATGGCTGGTGGGGGAGGTGTTGTCCGGCGTGGCCCTCTCTCTGAACCTCCCTCGACCTCCTGTACATCAGAGGTCTGCAGGTGTGGTTATGAGAACATGAAACCACGTGTTCTTTCAACATCCTAGTCATTTGGTCTTTTATTTTTAAATGGGTTAGAAGTAGGGCAGAGTTCTCAAATGAAGAAAATCTCTAACATGTCATACTCAGGCCGGTCAAATAGCACAATAAATCATATAAGTAGTCTAAAATATATAGATATAAAGGGCATAATAGATATAAAAGGCATAATAGATATAAAGGGCAGAAAAGATATAAAGGGCACAATAGTGACTATGTTTTGAGCTGACCCCTGTCCAAGAACACTGGCATAAAAATATTTTACTGGGAATCCTAACCATGTCCAGCCCAGCAGCAGCCCTGATGGCCCGAACTTTAGGGTTCCATTGGTCATTTGGAGCACGTGTGCATTTTGTTTATCAAGCTGCATTTATCCCGAATGTTCCCGGGACAGATAGCAGCAGGAGCCGATGAACCAAAACTGGGCGATAACAGCATGGAAGCTGTTCCTGTGGAACAGGAAATGTTCCAAAGCCCCGGGAAACTTCTTAGAACTGAATCAAGTCCCTCAAAAGAGATTGAAATGCGCAGAGTGTGAAAATCACCCCCTGTTTCTTGAAGAGCCACTTCAGAAGGCAATCAGTGTGTTTTGACAGGGAGGACGGATGGCGGGTCCCAGTGTCGAGACATGGGATTGAAACCCACACTCGTTGTGGCATTTTCCCTGTAGACTAGAAATTTTAGTAGCAGAGCAGTGTCGACAGATGAAATTTGAGTGATTCATGCACGCAGTCCACAACTCACAGGAGGGTTTTGTTCCCAGCAGTTTATCATTAAGGCGTTGTTTGAACCTTTAGAAACAAAAATGTGTGTTTTCCCCCCACAGAAATCCTCTTCCAAATGTGGTTTGATCTCTGGACTAGCATCCAAAACTTTAACCTTTAAGGTCATTGAAAAACACACCCTACGCTTGTAATTAAAATAGGGGAACTTGGTGCAAAATAGTAACACGGAGAGGATACTGGTGTACCGTGAAGGACCAGGCTTAGCTGGAAGAGGGGAGAAGTGAATCTCATCCCTTGCAAGAGTGGGAAGGGGTTTGAATGAGGGTTGTTTTCAAACTCTTCCTTGTGAAGTGAAGCCAGTGAGCCAGAAGCCAGACCCACCCTGACCCAGTGGATAATGCCCACAGGGAAATTTCCCCCGAGATCATCACATACACTGAGGGGAGTGTTGCTTCCCCCTGGAGGTCTGTTTTTCCAAGTTCACCATAAAATATCTCATGATCTTCCTTCGGGGAACGATGGAGCTTCCAAAGCTGTTCCCCGCCTTCCTGAGAAGCTGACGAGCCAACGCAGTTGGAACAATCTGAGGACTGCAACATCGGGTCTTCCCTTTCGTCCCTTTCTCGGGTTTACTGGTCATGTCCGCGCTTACAGATGATAGCAGCAGGCCAGCCCTCGCTTCTCTGAGGCTCCGGCAACTGGCAAACAGCTGTGCGTCCTCTGGGCATGCGCACAAGGCCAGGTTCCACAGCACGCAGGTAGGGGGCTTGGCTTTCCGGCTGCAGTGCTGGGCTTCCACCCCAAGCTCCTCTCTGGAGTGCCAGCCTGCTCCTTCCTGAGATACCCACAATACGATGCCCCCCTGGCCAGTTCCGCGGCTGACTCCAATTTCGGGTGAAGCCAGTAAACCGGAGGGGCGCAGCTCACTTGAGCAATGCAGGTTGGACAACACAGCCATTTCCTCCTGAGTGTGCTCGGCTGGGATTGCAACACTCAAGTGCCTTATTTCAAGGCTTCCACGACTGTTTTCTTAAGGACAAAAATCACTCTTTTTTATTAATATATAAATACCTTTCTCTCGAGCTGGCCCCAAGAAATGAAGCCCAGAGGGTGATAATGTTGCAAATGTTTACCTATTTCCTCTCTGAGGACATCAGATTAGCCCTTTCTGTGGGCAGAATGTGTAATCTGCTGGAAGACAGTATCATCCTTTTGATCTTGCAATACATTTTTCATATCTTTGCCGCGAAAGCTGATTATTATCGTGACATTTTTAAACAATGAGTGTTCACCATGCAGAATGGGAAAGGAAGGTTCAGCTGACCATATAGATAGATGGATGCCTGTGGAATGCCAGGCGGTGGGAATGAATTTGCCCCGTGTTTCTTTTGCACAGTGATGTTGGCATTAACTCCTCCGTCCCAGGGTGCAGTTTTGTGCGTTAGTTGGAAACCAGTGCTTAGCTGTACTCATTGGTCTCTCCTCTGTCTTGATTAATGGCCCCATCCACTCCTCTCAAGGTCACTGTGTCCCCTTTTCCTCTGGAAGTTAAAGAATCCTTGATTAAATGGCAGAAGCAGATTGAATGGGAAAATGCATGGGGAAGGACTTCTGTACTCTTTGCGGGGGGGACATAGGCCTGAGATGCTGGCGACTGCTTTGTAGCGGGCCTGGCAGTGCCAACAGCACAGGCGGCCGAGAAGTGTCAGATTGGCCCGGCTGCTGGGCTCGCCAGCATGGAAACTGACATTTCTAAAAGGCTCCTGGGTGCCCTTGCTCACTTTCCCTAAAGGCTTCACAGCATTTCAAAGCGAAGGCCCTGGGTACTGGAGAAAGTGACAGAAATAAGGATGCAGAAGGCAAACACTTTCTGCTTCACTTTATCTCCAGATAATGGTGTTTGTACGGGACCTAAGAGATGCCTCTCACCCCGGGTGCATATACCTGGGTGCCCGAAAGGACTGTGATGTCCTGCCTGGTTGTGCAGCATGACAAAGACTGAAAGCAACCAGCAAAAATAAGGTTAACATTGGCTGAACTGTTCACCGCTGCGTGGCATGCGACCCTGGAGACAGCAAGGCCACCCTGCAGTGAGGTTAAAATTCCCCTGCAGCCACCCGGCAGGAGCAGATAGATCATGAATGAATTTGAAATTTTCTTTTCTTAACTTTCCTTTTTCTCTTCCCTCGTCTCATCTCATCTCATTTTGTCTCATCTCGTCTTACTCTTTTCCTACCCACCTCAGGAACAATGTTACAGAAAAATCATAGGCTATAAATTCTATCCACACTATTTAGCTGCATCTAAGGCTATGTGGGGTAGAATCTCTTCAGTCATATGTCACAGGGGCTTCCACAAGTTCCTGCATTGTACAAACATCTGATTGGCAAAAACCAGAAGGATACTAGAAAACCAGGGAGCCAAATGCAGGATGAGCTCTGGTGTCCCAGGTGCCAGGTGTTCTGTCACCCTGAGAGCCAGCAGAGATCTCAGAGAAAGCACTGTTCCCATCACAGGTCTGGCGTGCTGGGGACTTGCTCCGTATGCCTGGGCAAAGTGTCATGACAATATGAGCTTATGAGGTTTGTTACTTAAATTGTTTTGTTTTGTTTTGTTTTTTAAGTAAAACTGTGGATAACATTGTACTTTGACTATTGACATCTTTCTAGAAAAAATAAAGAACTTTTTGAACCTAACCTGAAGTGCCAGGATTGTATCCTGAGCAGGGAAAGCTTAGGAGTAAGTGGTGGGGGTAGTGACTTGGCCAATTGTCCACATGTGCGTGCACATTTGTACGCACATGTACACACATGTGCACATACACACACCTGGGTGTGTTCCTATGAGTCATGAGCGGTGCTTTTGTTATGCTGTAAAACCCAAGGCTACAGAAGGGCTTTGAAGAGCTCCTCGGAGGTCCCAGGGTCGTCACACAGAAGGACAGTACCTCCAAAAGCCTAATAATCTCCGTGGCCAGGGGTCCTTACAGGAAGTACCCAAGTAGCTAATGTTACTGTCCCCAAGACCGTGGCCCCTGCCCCATGACCAGCACTTGTGGAAGCTGCTGGTGGCGAGACCCACGGGAGACATGCTCAGCGACCCCGGCTGTGCTGACCCACTCCCCAGGCTGCCCAGGGCTCTGCAGCTGCAAACAGTGCAGCCAGTGTTAACCCTTCTGTTACTGCACAGCCGGACATCGCAGGCC
The DNA here is from genome assembly GCA_004027295.1 of Dolichotis patagonum. Classification (NCBI taxonomy): domain Eukaryota; kingdom Metazoa; phylum Chordata; class Mammalia; order Rodentia; family Caviidae; genus Dolichotis; species Dolichotis patagonum. The sequence continues at coordinate 21,238 of PVJX010005626.1, read as the reverse complement.
ACACCGGGCCTCACTGAGAGGGGCTCCCTGCTAAGGAGCCCCATCCTCAGGCTGTGCGATCAGACACCAGGCCAGGAATGTGGCTCACGGTTCCACATCCCCATCTCTTTGCCTTTTGACTTGATCTCCCCTCACCCCAGGACTTGAAGGACCGCCTGCTCTTGAGGTCCGCCTGGCCTGTGCAGATCCTCCCAGGGGTTTGGCTGGGCTCCTCTCCCTCAGGCATTTCTCTCCTGCGGTCTCCTCCCCTCAGCCTCAGCCAATCAAGTCTGCATGCCCAGCCCTCACTGAAAGGCCAAGCTTACTTGAAAAAGGCAGTCAGCACAGGCGAAGCAGTGCGAGTGGTGAGGCACACGCGTGCGTGCGTGCGTGCGTGTTTGAAGTTCTCTCACCCTTGGGTGTGTTCTCACCCGCAGTGGCGATGGATTGGCTTTCTCCAGATTCCACTGTGCGTGGCAGTGTCCCGTGTGTTCTTTGGCTTCGCCATTTCCTTGTTATTTACTCTCTTGTTTTTTTCTTGGACAATAAAAATACCTCTCCAGGTAGTGTGCTCAGTGCTTTGAGGAGACAGGTTTATTATTTGTTTTGTTTTGTTTTGTTTTCTAGCAAGATGAGGAGGAGCCTGGAAAGGAGAAGGGTCTCGGCGGAGGGAGGCACAGGAGCGTTGCTGACCACTGTATGTGCGTCTCTGTCCCCTCCCCGCCAGCCAGCCTGCAGCTGTCTCAAGGCAGGGGCTGCCTCTCCCTTCCTGTCGCCTCTCCCTGGGAATGGAGCCTGCCCTCCTGCATTCACTGAACCAGGCCCTGTCGACTGAGGCCTAGCACATGCCTAGATCAGTGCTGAATAGGCAAGACGTGGTCTGCCCTCAGGGTACTCTCAGTTTGGGAAGGGAATTGTTTCTACTTTTTTTTAGTTATTTGTTCAGTTTTTCAATGAACAGATGACATGTATTTATCAGGCACAGGATGCCTCCCGGTGTGCGCATTTATTAAATCTAGCTAGTTCGCAAGTGCATCGCCTTCCACATTTATCACTTTCGTAGTGAGAGCGCTTGACACCCACTCCACGCATTCTTCAAGACAATGATACATCATCATTAACCGCAGCCATCACACTGTACAATGGATCCTTTGAACTTACACCTTCTACCTACTGGTGACTATGTATCCAGTTCCTGGTGACCTCTCCCCCGGCCTCTGGTGACCACCGCTCTGCTCTCTACTTCCTAGGAGATTGCCCCCCCCTTTTCTGTTTGGTACCAGGAATCAAACTCTCAACCTTGCACTTGCCACGCAGGCACTGTGCCACTGAGCTACATCCCCAGGCCAGGAGATCGCCTCTAAGACTCCACATGTGAGCAAGTCTTGTCGCGTTTGTCTCTGTGTACCCAGCCCATTTCACTTAGCATCATACCTTCCAGGTTCGTCTGTGCTGTCACAAGAAGGAGGAGATTGTCAGCAGGGAGCAGGAGAAGGCAGAGCCCAGCGAGGAGAGCCCTGTGACAGGAGGGAGCCCTCTGGCAGCTGTCACAACTAGGGGACTGCGCAACTGCAGGCCCATTCTAGCTACTAAGGGACGCCTTCACCCACCAAAAAAGAACAAAGACCTTCACATCCCAACCGACAACAAGTGGTCTTTGGGTGGGGTTCAGAATAGCCAAATTCCAGGTGTCTTGGTTACTTTTAGCATTGCTGGGGCAGAATACCCCACACCCACAAGTTAAAGGAGAGGTTTCTTTTGGGTCACAGTTTGTAGAGGTTTCAGTACATAGTCGGTTGGCTCCGAGGCAGGGTGGCCTGGCAGAGGACATCGCAGAGGAGAAACAGTCCATGGCAGGCACACGGGAGACAGGAAACAGCAACCAGCAAAGCAGCCTCTTTCTGTGCCTTCCATTCCATCCAGGAATTTAACCTTTGATTTTACAATACATGCTTTACTACAAAACCAATTTCAGCAAAGTATTGCACATGCAGTGTAAATTTTATGCCTTAGTTGTTGCTTTTTTTTCTTTTTTTCTTTTTCTTCTTTGGTTCACACTCAGGGTGGAGCACCCTTAATCCCAGCATCACATCTGTAATCCCGGGTTCACACACCCTAGATCCAGCCACCTCCACAAAGCCCCACCTGTGACCACATGAAGCTTTTGAGGGTTGAGTAGATCCAAACCCTAACACCAGGTCCACAGAAATTGTGGGCGGTTGAGAACCTAGTGTCATAGGCACTGCGGCTTGTACTTGGGCCACCATAGGAACCCCCGCGGAGCTCCCGGGCAGAGAGGAATGCCGCCTTCCGGGATGGGCATGTCTTACCTTCTTAAGAGAAGGCTCATGTGTGTGGGCAGCCATCTGCCATCTCTGTAAGCTTCTGAGCTTCAGCAATTCCTGCTGACAGTTCAGGTTTGGAAGAGAGGCTGGAGTTGTGTGGGGAAGGAGGGGTTTCTTCCGCACAGACCCATTAGGAACAAACCACCACCCAGCACCACTGCAAACAGAGCTTGTCCTGGGCTTCCTTGCCAAGCTTCATTTCTAAAAGCTCTGCAACTTTACTTAGATGTATGTGTTTTTGCTTTGTAATCAGATTCCCACCAAACATATATCATTAAACCTTTGTTTTTACAATACATGCTTTATTGCAAAACCAATTTCAACAAAGTATTGCAGATGCAATGCAATTTTTATGCCTTAGTTGTTGTTGCTTTTTTTTTCTGCTTCTTTTTCTTCTTTGGTTGCTAGGGTACCAAACACTTTTGAGAAAGTATCTTGATAGTATCTATAATATGGTGGTTTTCTGGATAAGAGATTGTATTATCCCCATGTAATATATTTGGGCAAACTGTATCCATCATGGCTCAGCTAGATAAATACATTAAAACTCACTGATTGAGGAAGAAATGTGATATTTATATTGCCAAGAATGGTTTGTGCTCCTCTTCTGACAGCCGCTGTGTTGCTGGTGTGCCTCATCCTTACTGAACTTAGCCGTTTCCACATCTCATGAAATGCAGAAGTATTGCAGTGGGTCTCTGGACTGAACCCCATGCCTGTGAGGCCACCGGCCCTCCACAGAGCTCCATCTGCTCCACCTGCTGTCCTTTCCCTGGGAAGTCAGGAGATGAACGTATGGTCACACAAAGCACCTGTCCCATGTGAGGGCCCTCCAAGGAGATCAGCTGCCCCCTGCTGGCATGAGCTGTGGCCCTCGGCTCACACTCCAGCTGGCAGATTTGGGAGATGGTCACCTGTCTTCTCTTCCATCTCCTTCCCCACATCGGCAGCTTGTGCTGGGCAAGAGTCAGGCCCCAGGTCTGACCCTGGGGCAAGAGTAGGGCTTTGTCTTCAGATAGCGCAGATGAGGTAGCATTGCCCCTTTTGTGAAGCCCCTCTGCCGAAGCGTAGCAAGGCTACTCCTTGGACATGTCCGGTTGTCTGAGGGTGAGAACATGCATTCACAAGTTCATCTGGTCAGAATACAAGAATGTGAGAATGCGAAAAATGCAGTCTTTGTACGCCCAGGTACAGAAATACCTCAGTTCATGAATACTTTTGTTTGCAAATAGTGCGGTTCACAAACAGAAGCATCTGGCAAAATTTTGCTCCTGTTCACAAACTCCACACCAAATAATAAACATGACCAGAACTGTGTTCCTCAAAATCATAAAATGAGTTAAGTTCGTAAACTGAGGTACCACTGTATGGTCAGGGAGACCATGGGGATGACGATGATGATGAGCTGCAGACTGTAGGTGGCATCAGTAAGTCCTCACCTCCAGTCCCTCTTCATGAATGAGGCCTGTAGGAAAGAGAGGGCTTTGATTTCCTGTCCTGCCTTCTCACTTCCTGGTTGTCATGGATGCAGAGGAGTGGCCTGGGGGATGCAGTGGAACACACTGGGAAGAGGCCGGCACTTGGATCTGGACCCGTTCATTTGTTTTTTCATCCATTCATCCCCGAACATGTGTGTGCTCCAACAACATCCTAGGCACTGGATTGAATCCAGGTCCATGATGAACTGTTTGTAAAACCTCTATCAAGCCATCTGGTCACTGAGCCTCAGTTTCCTTATAAGGTTGTTGGGAAGACTGAGACACCAAGCGGGACACGGCACAGAGCGAATCTGCCAGGAAGAATTGTCGCCATCATGTCTGTCTTTTAGATATTGTATTAGTCAGCTCTCTCCTTCTGAGATAATACCTGACATCCACACCAGGAGGAGGAGAGGTTTGTTTTGCTTAGTGTAAGTCTGTGTCTAAGTCTGTGGCTCCAAAGGAGAGACATCTTGGCAGACAGCAGTGATGGCTCAAAGCAACGCGGCTTCTTCCCGGCTGCCGCGTCCCACCTCTCTGCAACCTGCTGCCCAAGTACATCTCCTTAGTCTCTAACTAAACGCTAGATACGCAGTAGTGAGTTCATAATCCTATCACATATCATCTATTATCCTGTGTACAAGAGAAAATGCGATGATCCCTTCCCCAAAGTCTCAACAGTTCCCACATTTTCCAAATGTCCAAGTCCAAGTCTCTTCTGAGACTCAAGGCACAACTCATACCTATGACTCTCTGTAAAAGTAAAACAAAGAAAAATTTAAAAGTTACATAATCCTAAGGTGCAATAGTACAAGATAAACATTTCCCATTCCAAAAGGAAGGAACAGGGAAATAGAAAAGAATCAGACCAAAGCAGGACCAAAATCTAGCAGGGCAAATGTTAAATCTGAGAGCGCCATGTTCAGCATCTAAGCCACATGATGATAAAATGTGAGTTCTGAAAGGCCTGGTTGACCCCACTCCTATGACCTTGCCATTGCAGCCCACAGCCCTCCCTTTCTGACAGGCTTCACTCACAGCTAGTAGCTTTCCTCAGCTGATGTCCACGTTCCTGGCATCTCTGACTTCGTGGGGTCTTCACTGTTCCTTTGGCTTTGCTCCCAGAGCTTCATGCACCATTCTCTCAGGGCTCCTCACCTGGCTTCCCAGGCCTTCCTCTGAACTCTGAGTAAAGCCTCCCTGACCCTACAACTCTTGCACTCTGCATGCCAGTAAAACCAGCACCACATGGATGAAGCCAAATTCTGGTGTCAGAAGAAGCAGTAGCCAGGCCACCTTAGGCTGAGATAGAAATGTTAGCCTTGAATGCCTGGGTGACTGAGTATGGAGAAATAAATTCCAGGGAACTATTTCTCTGGGAGAAAGATTTCCAGCAGGAATCCCAGAGAGTTTGTGGTCTTGAGCCTGCTGTGGGTGGAGTCTTGCTGACTGCTGAAATACCCTCAAGGTATCTTTCTTCTTGTCCCTGTATGAAGTACTCAACTTCCATTTAATGGCACCATTCTCTTTACCAATCACACTTTCTTTGGCCCCAAATTTACACATAGTTCACTCTAAGCTAAAATTAAGAATTTCAAAATTTTCTCTTCTACCTTTTGCTCCTAATTCTCACTATGAATCTGGCTAGAAGCAGCTAGTAGTATCCATGCCACGGCCTATATGTTATGTCTTGAAATTGCCCAGACAGAGTACACTGCCCTTAATCTTGGTTTCCCCAAAAATTTCAGGGCATAGGTAAAATGTAAACAGAATATCTGCCACAGTGTAACACACTATTTACCTGTAGTCCCACTGCTCCTGGAGTCCTGTACTGTCTGCAATTCTATCAGCATCCTGGTCTTCTGAGCTGTGACTGGAATCACTCATCAGAATCAGAATCACTCTCCTTGCAGCATTTTGGGCTTCTCTAGCTCACTTCTCTAAACCTTTGCAAACTCCTCCCACAAGCCAGTTCCAAAACCTCCTAAGCTATGTGGTCAAGTACATAGTTCAGAACAACAATCCCACTTCGCTGGTACCGGTTTCCTGCAATAGTCAGCTTTCTCATTGCTGAAACACAATACCCAGCAAACAGCTTAACGGAAGTGAGGTTTAATTGGCTCACAGCTCCAGTGCATGAACAAGTGGCTTCAAAGGAGAGACATCGTGGCAGAAGGGTGTGGCAGGGCAAAGCTGCCTAGTTCATAGCAGCTGGGAAGCAGAACAGGGAACAGTGCCAGAGAGGAAGAGGCCAAGGACCAGACATAGACCCTAAGCTCACACCTCGTGGCCTACCCAGACACACTGGAAGTGTGCTTCACCACTCCCCAGGGGGCGTTCTAAAGCTAAACAAGTTGAAGCTCTAACCACCTCACATATGGTCTGCAGTCTGCAGAGCTGTGTCATGTGTGCTCTCTTTGGGCAGAATTAGCATCAGCATACCCCACCCAGATAAGTGGGGTCCCCTCAAAGGGGCTGCCTAGATGCAGCCCCCGCTTTCCCACTGAAAGACAGCATAGCCCATCCTTCCATAACAGAAGAACTCAGAAAGCTCAGAGCAGTAAGGCGCTTACATTCTTCCCTATTGCAAAAGCCCTCTCAAAATTCACCATGACTATGTCAAAGCCTGTTAAAATCACCCAGAGGAATCATTCCAAACCAGCTGTGAAGAACACTGGGTCTATAAGCAGTTCCTAATTCAATGCATTGTAGTATTTTAGCATTCATAGCACATTCATAGATCAGATCATGGATTCTGAAGCTGTAGTACCTGGGTTCAGATCCTAGCTTTGCTACGTACAAGCTGTGTGATGTTGGATTAATCACATAACCTCTGTGTGCCTAAATTCCCTCATCTATAAAGTAAACCCACCGTATCAGGTAGTGGTGAGATTAGATGAGTTAATGCATGCTTACTTAGTGAAGCACTGGATGAAAGACCTATTATTCTTTCAGGAAGAATTTCCATTTAAGTAAGAAATGTCTATAGAAATTGCCTGCGCTGAAATCTTTTAGCTTGAGAAAATTTCCCTGGACTGCATATCCTGCTAAGTATTCCGTGTTGTTTTTGTTCCGTTGCTCACTGCAACACAAATACCTTTGTCATCTTTTAAAATATTCAGTTCTTTGACTCGGTACTTGAGAGAGAAGAGCAAAGGATGATGTAACATGCACAGGCTGTGTCTTCTCAGACAAGCTCTTCTCAGGGAATCAGATAGGCATGAGTGACATTCAGAGCACAGCTGGCATTTTAATATTTCCCAGAGGAATGGGTCCCCATGCACTGTCACCTCCTCAGTCTCCTCCTAGGCTCCAGTCTGTGAGGGTCACAGCTTTCAGCTCCTACAGCCATGGTCCTAGTCACACCCCTTGGTCCCGATGCATGTGGACACTTACAGAATGCACTGTCCCCCACACTGGGCATCCATCCCCAGGTGCATGCTAGGGCTCCCAGCAAGGCTGGCAAGAGGCAGGCCTGGCCCTTGGAATTCTGCATGCTGTCAGGGGCTTTCTTTGACCTTCAGCACCATCTCCTACTGTTCCACAAGGTCAGATCAGCTCCATCCTCTGTGGCCTCACAGCCCACTGAGCAGAAGCTGCTCTGAAGGTCTGTGTCACCAGCCAGTCATGTGCTCCTATAGGAAAGGGAGACTTTCATGTCTGCATCCACAGGCATAACACAGGGCACAGCTGCAAAGACATCTTGATGCTTCTCTCCGTAGCAATGACCAACTTGATGCTTGTATCTCTGTTATCACTGTGGAAAGTTACAGTAAGTTCACTGGCAGGAAAACAAAAACCCACATTTTCTACCTGACTCCTGGGTTGCCCCAGGGGCCTTGGGGGAGTCCTTTCCACCCTCTGGGCCTCAGTTTCTCCTCTGTGAGTTAAGGCTGCCCCATACTCAGCAAAGTGATTCAGAGATCCTGGTCGAGCCCCCCAGCTATAGAGAGAGGGGCTGGTGGCCCTGGGCCACACGTGTGTTTCTGCTGTCTCCACCCTGCTGCCTTCTGGTTGCTACTGGTGTTCTGGGACTTAACCATTGTATACAGCAGGCCCACAAGAGATTTCTTAACCTTAACATTGACCATCAGCAGGTGTGAGTGAAGCTGATTAAAGTGTGCAGGCCCCGCCTAAGTCAGTTCACCTTGTCCTTGTGGGACTTGGCCAAACTGAGGCCAGGTGGGAGGTTTACATCTCCAAGTTGCTCAGACCTGTAACACTCCCTACATTCTGTGTTCCCCTCCCTTCCTCTCTCCTTCTCTCCATCCTTTTCTGCTAGTCTCTCTCTGTCCACTCCCTGGATGTTCCTTCTAGTATGAAGAGCCTGCTCCCTGGGAATACCGGAAGTCCAGGGCTGGTCCAGTGAGTATTCAGCACGAGCATCATCTTGCTCCCCACCCATTGTTTGCATCTCTGCTCAGCTCTCTTCTCTGAATGCCCAGCCCCTTGATGGATTCGATCTGAAAGGGCACCCACAGACTCCTGCATCAAGTGAGCTCTACTGGGCTGAGATGACAGGTGTGATGTTTTCTTGGGGACGCTGGACTGGGAAAAGCACCATCTCCTGTCATAATGGAGCTAATGGCGTTCCACAGAGGACAGCTGCACTTACATCTGGTGTGAAACCACTGTTATTTAAACTTTAAGATGCGAGAGGATGCCAGCTCATCCACTTGCAGCATGTAAATTATGTCGATTGCTCATGCACTTTTGTTAACCCTGATTCTCCTGCATTATGAAAGATGGACAAGACTGGCAGTGGTTCTCGGGAGTCTCCTGGGCCCTGTGGGCTGTGAGTGCTCTGTGTGTGCATGGCTGGGAAGAAGTGGCAGCCAGAGCCCTCAGTCTGCCCCCGTCACGATGTCCCACGCCTGACTGAGCTCTGGGATCCTTGGGAGGTGCTGCACTGAGTCCCCTGGCTCACCCTTGGCTGACCTCCCTCTGTCTCCTCTTGGGAACATCCATGCTGTGGATCATAAACTGGGTGAATCCCACAGCTTGACTGCTTGGGAAAGGCTTTCTGGTAGAAATTAGTGTGATGGTCATAGGTTCGCGTCCTGGGTTTTTTTCCCCCACTGTAGCACAGAAATAGAGGAAAGGCTGCGTTTGTGTTTGGTGAAGAGAGAGGATAGAGCTCTTCACAGGAAGAACTCGTCTTTCAAAGGCAGCTGACGTAGTGGCTGCCAAACACAGAAGCCCTTTCACATATTTTAAGTCAAACTTGACCTAAACGCAGAACAAGGAGCCTGGACTGTCACTTTGGCTGAAACATGTGACTACAGCGTGTCCTCAGTGAAGGGCCTGGTGGAACCCCAGGGGCGGGGGCTGAGGGCAATTGGTATGGATTCCTTTTATTCCCTCCATTTCATTTTCTTTTAATTTTCTGCATTTGCCAATACTTAAAACAGCTGCAGTGAAAGTGAATTTTGCAGTGATGTTGGAGGAGGAGGTGGAAAGAGAGAGGCCCCAGGGGGGAAGTGAGCCTTCTGTGAAAGACTTTGAAGGAGCTGTCACTGCAGAGCTGGGAATGCTAAGCTCCACAGCTTGAAAGGCTGAACAGAGGTGGTCTGCACCCCGGACCTCCTCCTGGGACAAGCATGTCCTCTGAGATGCTTTTCCTGGTTTACCCTGGGCACAGATCCCTCTGCATGGCTTCACTGGCTCTGGTCTCTGTCCCACCCCTAGTCCACTCTTTGGGTCTGTAAGGAGAGCATGTGTCTGGCCTGTTTTACAGTAGCCTCTTTTCCAAGTTGCTAAAGGGGTTCGTGGTTCTAGGAAACCCCACGTATTGTTGTCGAGTTGCCCCCAAATAAAACACCAGGCCCAGTGACCTTAAGAGCGAGAGCGCCATTGAAGTTCCCATGATGCTTCAGGCAGGACTGGCCTCTGGGAAAGCACTGAGGCACAGTGGGGAGCGAAGGTGTGGCCCGCAATCCAGGGGTCTGGGCCCACTTAATGCAGGGAGAGTGGACAGCAGGCCAAGGGGCTGGCAGACAGATGTTTTCAGGGATGTTCCCTGCTTCTGTTCCAAGGTCTGAAGGCCACCACTAAAATGTAAGTGCTACTTGTAAGAGAAAACCTGTTACCCCACTGTCAGAGTTGCCTCCCCAGCCATTAAACATCTGGACATGAATTAGTCAGTTGACTACCTGCAACACTGGTGACAGCTGTGGCTTAAAAAGGGACCAGGAGCTGGTATGGGAATTTAAATTCATCTTATCAAGGGGCCAAAAACATCATTGTGCCCAGAGCACCCCAGAAGTTCATGCACAAGACAGGCCATTCTGAGCCCCTAGGCTCTGCAGCCACCCATGTGACTCTGGGAGCTGTCAGCGGCCTGTCACTCTTCTGTCCCTGAAGCGGGAGTGCCAACATGCTCCCAGAGCACTGTGGCAAGAAACTGACAGAACCCAGGGGAGCTTGGATGGCTGTGAGCACCCCACACTCCTTGCTGGCATTTGCTGCTCCTTCCTCTTCACTCTGTGCACCCCGACATGAGCCCTAGGAGATACTGATTGACACTGGGAGGGGGGCAGGTGGCAGCAGCCTGCCGTGATCTCAGGATTGTGGCACTGGCAGTGGGGGCCCTGGATGGATGCTGCATCCCGGGAGCCCCTGGGTCACTAAGGAAGGTGGCTGAGCCGGTGGAAGGCAGATAACATAGAGAAAAGGCTGGAAGCTACGGCTTTGCCAGCAGAGTCAATGGAAGCCCTTCAGAGGGGAGGGCAGCTCCGGGGAGGGAAGCGGCATATGGCTTCATCGGGGACCAGCGGGTGTGGTGTTGCTTTCTGACGACTTTCTGAGCCCTGTTTCCTGATAGCACTTCATTCAAAGTGTCTCCTCGCATCTCCAGTGTGAGCAACTGACTAAACACAGCCGCTAATAACGTAAGACATGAGGTGCGTGTACATGCAACCAAGGGGAGGGATAACAGCTTCCTCGCTGAAGTTGTTTGAAAGAAACATCTCACCATCTGTTCCAAGAAAGACAGAAAGAAAGAAAAGCCCTGATGAAAGATTAGGGAAATTTCCACTAGGATGGTGTGATGATGCAGCTCACACTAAAATGATGTTTTAAAAATAATCGCCCCGCATATGTGCCTTGTGCACTGCAGCAAGTTTGAATTGTAGGAATCTGTCCCTGAATATGACCGAGCATATTGTTCTGTCCCTCCTGCCAGCCAGGGAACCTCGTCAGGCATGGGGTTTGGGCATTCAGGACGTGCGCTATACATGTCTTTACATATCAGAAAAAAGGGTCCGCCTTCAGAGAAGGCAGGTGGGCAGAGTGGTTTGAAGGGCACACTTGAGGACCACAGGACCAGGGCTGGAAGTTCGGCCATGTGGGCCTTGGCTAAGTTAGTTCCTCACTCTGCACCTCAGTTTCCCGAACTGTAACGTGGGCCTGAACTGTAACATGTGATGATGTGACCTCACACACATCGGCTGTCCCACGTCTGTCACCAACGTCTATGTCAGGGTCACAGCACCTGAGTGGCTGCAGGACATGGGCTGAGGATCCTAGTGGGAGCAGTGTCCCAGAGTCCTGACAAGTCAGAAGTCAGTGGCACTTCCGTGGAAGCCCTCTTTTCTCCCCAACCTCTGTACCTTGCTGTCTTCCTGGTACCTCCTGCTGCCCCCAGCTTGCTCCCCAAAGTGTTTCTGAGTGGTCCGGGTGCCTGAGACTAAGGCTGAGGAGGGCACGGGATGTGCCAAGCCACACAGCTTGTGACGTGTGTCAGGAGCCCAAAATGCAGCCATTCTGTGAAGGCCCTGGGATCGGGATCAGACTGCACCATGGGAAGGAGTCTGCCCTGAGAGGGCCAGCTCCAGGACTCCCTTCTGTCCCAGTGGCGCCAGGGCTTGGGACCTTTGGATCCAGAGCGGCCGGTACAGGGGTCACAGCGTGTAGAGTGGGCAGCCGTCAGACTGCCTTTGACGCAGGGCCTGAGGGGGCACGAGTGTCCCTGAGGAGTGATGGGCCCAGAGTCCTGAGGAGCCTCTTCCAGAGAAACAAAAGTCACGAGGGTTAACATCTTTATACCTCCCCGTCAATCACTCAGGGAAATCACCAGCCCTCAGGTTATAAACCACCCATAAACTTGTAGCATCCACTAAAATGAACCACTGGGGGTGACACATGGTTTGCCTAGAACAGTACCTGGCCCACCATCTGCTCCCTCATGTAAATTATCTGTGTTTTATAACCTTTCCTAGAAGTTGTTTAAATACAATTATCTTTTTCTCCTTCTTTAAATTTTGAGCATAAATTCAAAGCTCAATCCAATAATTGCCAAGAATTTCCTCCTGTTTAGGTATTGCTGCAGCCATGGTAGACAGACGCACAGATCTGGGGGGCCCTGGAGGGCTAACTACCCCTGGGGGAAGAAAGTTCCTCATTGATGCCTAGAGAGGGTGGCACACACCCAGACACCCATCCTGGCCTGCACCTGAGGGTCAGGCTGCTGTCAGCTGGTACCTTTGGGCCCCCATGTCAGCCCAGCTGGCCACTGGGAGGTGCACTTTGCCCCTCAAGGGTCCCTAGGAGACCCTAGATACAGGGACCTGGCTGAGACAGTGCACTCAGCACCACAGCCACTGTCAGGGCAGCAGGGAGGATGGTAGCTGCAGACCAGTAGGGGACCCAGTCCACTGCCCGGGTCTGATGATACACTCCTGCCCCAGGCCTGCCACCTTCTTAGTTGACAGCTGCCCCTCTTGGCTGATTGTTAAAGGTAGGCAGCAGCCTCCATGTCAGAAAGAAACAGACTTGCTCTTGCTTCAATGCAATGACCTTGGAAAGGGTCTGGGTGCCTGGGCGCTTGGCCCCTGCCCTCCGGGAGGGCTATGTGCAGGTGCCGGCCTGTGTTTCCATAGAGGGGGCCACTCCTCTGCTTCTCTGTGGCTACACCCTGAGCTCAGTGGCAATACTTGGGGGCTGTGGGGGTTGAACATGGAAGAAGCAACCAGGCATCTCACCTCCTCCCTAGGCTTCAGAAACAGAGGCAGCAAGGCCATGCTGTGAGCTCCCAGGAGCAGGCCAGGACCCCTTGTGTCACACGCACTCGCCCCAGTTCCTCACTCCTCAAGGCCAACAGCTAACGAGGGCCGTGAGTCACAGAAAGCACTCATCGCTCTGAGGAAAACCCACCCACTGTGCCCAGAAGCCCTGCTTCCCCATCATTCTCAGAAGCTGTGGACCACGTGGGACCAAGGGAGAAAGAACCCAGAGGCGGAAGCTGCTGATGCTGCAACCCGTGGCTGCCCAGGGCTGCCCAGGGCCGGGACAGGACAACAGCAGAGTGGAAACGTGCTCCTGGCCAGAGAGGAAAGGAAAAAGCCCAGCAGAGAACGTTCATGATCGCCATACATGGGACAGGAAGTAAACTGAGGCTGAGCATCATGCGTGTGAGCAAGAATGGTGTGAGTCCAGCATCGTCCAGCAGGCACAGCTGCTGGGTTCAGGAGCCCCTGGGCCGCCTTGGGGTGGGGTGGGGTGGGGTGGGGGTTGGTGCAGGCAACAAAGTTGAGTAGGAATATGGTGCAAGGAGAGGGATGGAAACAGGGCCTCCTAGATGCTAGAGGGTCCCTGGGACAGTAATCAACCTCCCAGCGATGGGACAAGTCTCTGCCCCACCCGAGAACATCAGGCTGAGCCCACAGAGGGCTGGTCTAGAGTTTTTAATGAAGTCTGAGATGCACTCCCCACCCCACCCCACACTCACCCCCGGTGCAGCTGTGCTGTGTGCAGAGACTCCCTGGAAATCCACTGAGTCTGGGAGGGGCCCAGTGCCCCCCCCCCATCCAGCAGGAGGAGTCTGAAGGTGAATCCTCTGCACTGACTTCGGGGAGCAGACGCACTAGCAGGGGGGCCAGGGAACTCCCAACATGCGTCACCTCAACCAGACTCGTGAGGCCCGGCTCCAGTTTGGAAGGTTAGGACACTTGGGTTTCTCCTTTCCCAGAAGGGCATCCTTAAATGTGGCCATTTCTTCTTCAAGGCAAATTAGAAGACGTGCGCTCCCCTTGTCACTTCCTTGCACCTGGGAAAATCTCAGATAGGGACAATTAGATCTGTTTGGTCTTCAAGTACATTTTAAATTCCACATTGAGACTCCACTACCCATGTTTGATTTTTAATTAGAACGTCACACTCACCTGAGGAACGTACAGTGTTGTGTGGGCGACATGCCGCAGGGAACTGTGAGGACAGGAAGGGGCAGCAGTGGTCCGCGTGGAGCGGGGATGGTATTTCCGCAGGTATGTTTGGAGCTCAGAGTTTTCTACTAACCTGAATCTGGAAAGTTATGCTTTAGACACCAACAGATTCGATTCAACATGCTGTGTTCACATTTAATAAGATATAAGGGTCCCTGTTGCTGCTTTTAAGTAGCTGTGCATACAATTCCACCTTGCAAAGAAAAGCGAAGCGAAGGGGTGTGAGGTGTGGAGAGCCTGATGTACTGGGTCAGCCGAGAATGCTGTCTTCCCCAGGTAGTGGTCGTTGTCCTGCTGACTCTGAAAGCCAGACTGAGCTTCTCTGATTACAGAGAAGGGAGCACAAGACAGTTTGAGGGTCTTGTGACATTGAGGAGTTCATAGCACACATGCCTCTGTATTTTTTTTCTTCCTATTTCTGCCAAAGCTCAAGATGATGTATCACTCTGTGGGAGTTTTTAAAAAAATAAATAAATAAAAGAATGAAGAAAGAATGACACCATGCTGTATTATATTGGTTTTTCTGGACGTGCTTTTATTGACTCTGGTCAAAAACAGATGAGGATTTTTTTTTAACCTTTAATCTTGATGAATAGAAGTAGATAAAAAAAATCAACATCATATCTCAAGGAAAAATGCAGAAGAAGAGAGTCAATAAAAATGGATCTGACTCCACACAAGCGTAGATCTATTTAGCATCTTTCTTTCTAATGACTTAATGGCCAGATCTCACAACTATACAATTAGCAACAAAAGAGAAATTATTGGGAGCTGAAAGGGACGCCTGTGTCATCAGTTTGCAGTCTTGTCACATTGTGTCTTCTCGTAACCAAACAGAAAGAAGTGGGGGTTTCGGGAGCCCCACAATGCCATGGCCCAGATAGGTGGCTGTCCTTAGCCACTTAGCTGGCAGCAGGTTATTGCCACCTCACGCCATCAGGTGAGACCTTGCAGGAAGAATCTTCATTCTTCTTGGAATGTGCTTGGCGTGTGCATCTAGAGTGCTTATGGGCAGCTCTCACCCAGGAAATGAGAGCCAGGACAGAGGCAGGTCCTGTCCCCGCCAGCCCGGCTGCTCACCATCACAGGCAGGGGACCAGAAATTCAGTGGTGACTGGCAGCACACACCCACTCAGAGACATGGCAAGAGCTCTACCCATGAGCACCCACCCATCCCAGCCCCTGCCAGCTTGGACTGAAATCCCCGCAGGACAGAGGCTGGGCTCCCCCGGCAGAGAGCAGCTTGCTGTGCGATGCTGTCACGTGTGGATTAGAGTTGGGCACCCTCGCTGTACTGGAGGGTCCTTTCGGGAGGGGAGGAGGCAGCCAGCTCTGGTGGCCCCATCATGGTGGGAGTCAGGGTATCTGGAGTCTCTGGTTCTCAGCTTGCCACCTGTTATCTATTCAACCTTACATCACTTTCTCGCTCTGGGATCATCATATCCTCACTAAACATTTCTTGGCCACCCTAGCAAAGGCCAGCAGCAGCCCACCCTCAGACCCCCACTCTCATTGTGCCCGGCACACTGAAGGCATCAGTTGCAACTCTATACCCTTCGTCAGACACATCAGGGGAAGCTGATGCCCCCCAGGACCCACCTTTAACCAGCAATGACTGAGTAGATGGATAAATACCAACTGGCCAGGTGCAGGAAGTAATTTCTACCGCCCTCTCCCAGAGGAGCACACCCAGTGCATTGGAGTCTATGGCCCACGTCAGTCCCAGGCTCACCAGTGCCCTCCTGTTGGCTTCTTCCTCTCCCTGTTGCATTTCCCATCCCACCACCAGTGCTTCCTGGGGTGCCTCCTAGTAAACCACTTGCACCCAAATCTCACTGAAGCTCTCCTTTTGGTGAGTCACTTATTCTGGGATGCCTGCAGGCCCCAACACCAGGATTGCTTTCTTCCTCTTTCTCTCCATTCTCAAAATAGGACTGACCTTGTCCTGGAGACAGAAGACCAAGGCCATCAGGAGTGGACTGTTGTATCATAGCCTCTGGGACACGTAGCTCCTCTGAGTGGTCCTGTGGTGAAATGGCAGGTGGGGGCTGGGGTTTTCATGTCATCCCTAAGCCCACGTCAGTGCATCTGGGCTGGGCCCATTGCCAGCTCCACTGTCCTCACCTCCCTCTTCTCAGCCCTTCTCAGGCTGCTCAGAGTTTGAGCCAGGCCACTGCCCTGTTGGTGACCCAGCCCCTTGGAGAACTAACCGTTAGCCCTTCCATCCCAGGGACATAGGAGAGCTGAGGCCAATGCTGACCGTTTCCTACACAAAGTCGATGTCTCAGGTCAAGCCTGATAATTGCCACAAGTGACTTTGTCAACCAGCCAGACAGAAGAGCTCGGTGTAGCACCAAGTCACTTCGGGTTGATTGATTAGGACTCTGCTTGGGCTCTTGGGGTAGAAGCTAACAGATGTTGGCCCTCCCCGTGAGAAAGTGCTTCACAGTTCACATCCCTTCTGGAAGTGGGCCAGATTGCCCACTGCCACCAAAGTGTACAGATCCTATGGCCCTATGATGCCTCCTCCCTTGTCAGAACCCAGAATGTGGGTTTTTGTGGCCCAGGGGTCCAGCACTGTTTCTTGTACTTACATCCTGGCTAGACTTGCCATTGTCCTTGTCCAAGGCTGTGCTTCACGATTGGCCGCCTTCCCTTGTTCTTTTCCCTCACTGTGCACCCCTATAAGGGCTCTGCTTTCCAAGATTCATAGTGTGACTAACAACCCCTGACCGTAAATCAACCCCTGACCCCTCCCAGGATCTGTGCCCTGAATGAGGATGAGCCCTGTGGAGGAGAAGGTGAATTCCTAAGAGATTTCTAGCATTCTTGGTGCAGGATTGGGGCTGGGTAGAGATGGGCTAAGGCCACAAGATCCCTCACACCTTTACCGTGTGGCACAGCCCAATCTGCTGTGAGCAGCTCCGGGCCTGGCAGACCGCTGGGCACAGGCCGTATTTGGATAGTGACTCCTTCAGTGCTGTCGTGGGTACTAGTTTGAGGCTTGGAGCACCTCTTCCTCTAAGAAGGAAGGAGAGCACAGCCCTTAGAGCAAAGGGATAGTGCCCTGGAGTTGACACTTAAATATTCCTGATACCAGACAGACAAAGACAAGGTGTCCTCTTTCACATTCCTAGCAATCTGACAATGCTGAGCCATTCATCTCTATAGATGTAAAGGACAGTTCAGCTCCAACCTAGTGGCAAGACGATGAAAACTATAGCATGGGACACCGTCGTTTCTCTCACACAGAGGCCGGAAGAGCTTGGGTAGTGATATCAAATAGAAACTCATAGCCCCAAGGAGTAACCAAGTATGGATATGTCTGGACCTGGTCACGTGAAAAGGTTTCGTTTGTTTGTTTGTTTGTTTGTTTGTTTGAGACAGGGTCTCACTACGCAGTTCAGGCTGGCCTTGTGCTCACTTTGTAGCCCAGGCTGGTCTTGAACTGGCAAATAATTCTCCTGCCTCAGCCTCCCAAGTGCTGGGATTACAGGAGTGCACCACCATACCTGGCTGTGAAAATGCTTCTAAAGAGGAAGTTTTCCTTAAATGCAATAGTTAAAAGGGCTCCTATGATTGTAGGAAAATTAAAAGATGCTCCTGGACACTCTTGTTGGACTCCTGCCAGTCATCCAAGCCCCCCCACACAAAGCCTGTGCATATTTACAAGGGCTGGGAGAGGAGGCCTGTTAACAGTATTGCACTGGTCCCAGGCCACAGGAGAGGGTACTCTGCATGTTCCTATGCAGGTGCCTTCCTAAGCAGTATCACTAATGGGTGGAGGAAGAGAGATCGTGTCACTATCCCCACTGACCCCCGCCAAAGTGGGCAGGAGAAACAGAAGTGTGAGGTTTCACAAGCTCTGGAGCATCCAAGCTCACCCTGACGCTTCTAGATGTGATGCAGATTATTTCCCACAAACCCTCATCCTTAGCCTGCGGCCCAAATGTGTTCTTAACTCCTCCTCCTGGAACCTTCCCCAAAGCTGGGACTCATGAGATGGGGCTGCTCCCCCTCTGATTCTAATGGATTTCATTCACATGCAGATTTTCCTCATTAAAATGTCCCCTCAGCCAGATGTGAGCCCCTTGTCAGCATGATGGGGATGATGCGTCTGCAGTGCAGCCTTCCCTGAGGCTTAGATCCCACCATGTTCCTTCCTCACCCTGCGCCTCCGATCACATGAATGTAAGACACCAAACTCTTCCCCACCACCTGTATCTGCTCTTTGCCGGCATCATGGTGCCCTGTATGCTTCCCTCAGTAGAAATCCTGTTCTCTTAGCAACCTCTCATATAACTCCTTCCATCAAAACAATGTACTCTCCATCTAATCAATTCTGCCCACTCCGTAGACACATCCTGGGATGCATTTTGAAATACACACACACACACATACACACACACACACACACAAATTCTGTTAGCATCCTGGAAGAAAAACATCAAATCAATTTGTGATTTCTTGTCCATAAGCACAGCACACCGGAAGATAATGGGTCAGTACTTGGAGCATTTTCAGGACGAAAGGTTGCCAGCTAAGAGTCTTGTGTTCAGTCTAGATGCTGTGCGTGTGTGAGAGCAAAAGAAAGGTACTCTAGGGCGCGCAGGAGTTTAGGTGGAGGCATTTTTCTTACTCGGAAAATAATGTGCCTTCAGTCAAACTCCACCCAGTGGATAAATGAATTAAAGTAAATAATTTAGGAAGAGAAGTATCATAAACATAGGTTGGTTTCAAAATCAGTCAATTATGAATGTAAGCATATATAATTGCAGTCATATGTAATAATTCAGTAACTATAAATTCTAAACTGGAGAGAAGAAAAGGAAAGAGGGGAAGGAAAGAAAGAAATTGGTTCATAGAGCTGAAAACAAAACAAATGATTAAAAAAGAAAAAAGACAAAGCAAGAAAACATTAATCACTGAAACAAACATATAAAGCAAAGAAAGTTTAAATATTTCCAATGTAAAAGTGAAGGCTTTCAAATTGACTCAAACTAATACAACCTAACTATATATTGTTTGTGTTCAGTGTTTGCTATTAAATATCATTTCCTCAAATTCTGATCTTGGAGATTACGTTTTAGTGATCCTCTCCTCTGGTTCTATATTCTCACCTTAAGCCACCTGAACCATGCCCACACTTTCCCCAAGTCCTACACCACTCACATTGATGGCTCCTGCTTGGACCTCTGCTCTGATTTCCAGGCCCCTTTGTCCACCTGCCTACTTGGCAGCTGCAATGTGAGCACCTCTCAGCAACTTAAGCTCAGAATGTCCAAGGCCAAACTCCCGGCCTTTCCTGTCTGCAGCCTGCCTCCCTGCCTTCCTCCCTCCCTTCCTTCCGTCCTTCCTTCCTTGAAAAACCAAAGCACCGATCCCCTGTCACCTCCTATCTCTGTGAGCAATACTACCATGCATCTATTGGCACAAGCCAAGGTTCAGGAGCCACTTTTGTCTGCTCTTGCTTCTGTGCAACCTCATCTAATCAATCCCTGAATCCATTTGGCTCTGTGTCCTGTTTTTCTCAAATCCATCTTCTTTTCCCTACCTCTCCTACAACCATCCCAGTTCAAGGTACTGTTGTTTCTCAACCAGACTCACCTCATGCTTTCCTAACCAGGCTCCCTGTATTCTTTCTTGCTCCCCTGAAATCTGCATTCCACCCAGATATCACACTGATTTCTTTCCAAAATGCAATGGATGATAACGTCAAATGGAGGTGGACAAGCAAGTGTTTAATAATTGGCTCTCTGAGGAGAGCATTGTGGTTCTCATTATAACACTTGCCAACTTCCACAGTGCAAATTCTATCAGGTGACTTCAGTTGGCCAGATCAGTGACATCACAGAGCACAGAGCTGGAAGAGATGTGCTGCTTGCCGGAGCGCTGTCTCCAGCCTACCACTCGGCAAATCCTCCACTGAAAACCCTTCATGACTGCTCAGTCCTCCTAGAAGAAAAGCCCAAATCCTCTGTGGGACCTAGAAATTGCTGCCTGGTGTAACTCACATCAAATTTTCCTGCCTCTTCTCACATCCTGGTCTCCTTGTTCCCTGTCCCTAGCCCAACCGGCTAGCAACAAGCTCCTTCCTGTCACGGGTCATCCTCCATCTGCATGCACCCAAAGACTCCCATCCCCAGCCTGTTTACAAATGCATCCTTCCAAATTGAGCTGAAGAGTCCCTCCCTTAGGGAAATCGTTCCACAGCATTGCCCCAAGTAAAGGAAGTCATCCCAATGTGAATTTTTATAGCACTCGTAATGCCATATAACATAAAACATATACTGCCATCGTGATTGTACGTATATTTATGAAATTATTGATGAATGTCTTTGTTTCATACTTCACTTTAATTTCCATGAGGGTGAGCACCATGTTTGTTTTATGAGCACCACTGTATCCTGGAGTGTCTAACACTTGGCATTGTACAAAGGGCTCAATAAATGTTTGATGAATGAGAGAATGAAAAGACATATACTTAAAGCCAAATGGTCTAAGGAGGTTAAAGGAAAAGGAATACAAAGATCTATTAGTAAAAACTACAAAGGAGAAAGCAAGGTAACAGTTTTAGAGACCATGTAGAATTTAAGGTAAAAACATTAAATAAGAAAAAAGGTCATTTTATGGTGATAAAATCCATAAAGTTCATACAGTGGCCATGGAGCTTTGGGTACCAAATAACCATCAGCCATCATTGTTAGGAATAGAAAGAAAAATGAAAGGCAAAACTGTAGTATAAGGACTTAACCCAGTCACAGAACTCAACAGAAAAGCCAGAAACAAACCTTAGCATGCATAATGCTAACTTTCTCCCTAAAATGTGAGGGTGGAATAGATTAATTTCAAGTGACCCTGGGATAAAAGCTGAGATTCCTCCATATGGCAGTGAGGTACAGTAGCACTTCTGAAGTTGCTTGTGCCAAAACACATCAATAACCATAATAGGAAAAGTGAGAGAAATCAAGGAAACACTATGATGAGCAAAGTTACACAGATCTCTTTACTGGAGGACTTTAAAATTTGGGGGAGGTGTGTGAGAAGCTGAAAGGAAAAACATATGTATATGTGTATGTTTATGTATATAAAAATGGTTACGATAGTTATGCTACTTTCTCTGAGTCCCCTGAAGAGAAAGATTTGTGCTGGTATCCTTGGGACAATTGAATGCAGATGTCTTGTGCTCTGGGTGACTGATTTGGGGATGACAGTA